>JANTFA010153840.1:0-10922 GCA_026413405.1 Phytosciara flavipes
AATTCCACACACACACACACACACACACATACAGAGGCTCAAAGGCACAATGGAAATACAACAGACATTTTATATTTATACAACAAAAAAAGCGTGCTAATTGCACACCACGCATGTGTGACTTGCTTTTCCGTATTTTCAATTTTAGAATTACAGGAGTGTAAAATGGCGTATTTAAAGCAAAATGTTTTGTTGTGAGTGAAGTTTAAATTAAAAGAAACGAGAAAAATTTTTTTTTCATTTTTATTTTTAGCAAAACGATGACACAAACGGGATATTTCGATTAGTGATCATGTTATGAAAATAGACTAAAAACTTGATTTATTAATAAAACGTATTAATTGAAAATAGTTGAACATAAATTTAAATTATACAAAGTATGAGAAATGTAAATCGAGTGGGCGGAGAAAAATTTATTTTTCAGATCAATTTTTCGTTTCTGTAATAATTCCCTAATATTATATGTGATGGCTGGATGCATTTTATACTTAATATCATACAACACATAATTTTCTGTGATCCACGTTGATCGCAAAGACCACATGCCCATCATAATAATAGTAATCAATGGGAAAATCTTTCATCCGACTTTGTATGATTAAATTTTATTATAGCTCAGACTCTGTTCGAACAGCTGAACAAAGAATCGAACCTCTGCAGAGCTCTGTTCGGTCTTCAGGTTCAATTTATCTTAGACAGAAGTCATAACGAACATTACTGAGTTCATAAAGATAGGAGATACCATCACAGAAAGACTCGTACGCACATAAATGGAAACTCCAACATTGACAAAGTCGTCTGGAATCAAGTAGAGAGTAGATTTTTTTTAGATTTATCAGTACGGGACGATCGCATATGTTTTCACATTAACGATATAGAACACAGATCTTTTGATCCTTTGTTCTTTTTCTTTTTCATCATTTAAATCACAACCTTTGAGGAAGCCTTTTTTAGGTCCTCCTCTTTACCAAAAACACAAAACCAGTCAGCCAGGCATCTGGAATATGACCCGGGCTCCTGCCTTCCGTTCATATACGATCAGATCCGGTTTTATCAAGCTGTTCGGTACTAAAGCCTGCGATCGGCAGTAACCATCACGCCACACTGCGGCGACACCCATCCCATGGTACTGAATTTGCATGTTAATAGAAAATATTCACTAGCGCCTCAAATCTCCAGCGCCCTGGGCAAAGTCCCGATTTGCCCATATGGTATTCCGCCACTGCCTACATTCAATAATCTGACATAACTTTTCATTCCACCGTTTCTTGTTAGTTTCATAAAATTATTTCACGCCAAACTTCAACTTATGTCAAAAATATGTCTGAACAACAACCAAAATTGCCATGTGGTAAATTAATTACTTATAAATGTATGTCCAAACGATTAGGCAACAAAGACCCAAAATATTACAGCGAACCCTCTACTGAGTTTACGAAAATCGGATGAAATTTACTCGAGATATCGACCAAAAACTCTCTTCACTGTACGGCCGAGTAGCTTAACTTAGGCTCACTCTATGGGCTCCAACTTCCGGACCGAAGATCCGATTTTGACAAACTTTTTTTTCCTGGATTGGTGTAGTCAACATCATTTGCACCATATGTGACTAATACCGGCGTTAAGAAACCTCAATTCGAAACCCCGAAAATAACACTAATTCGACCATATCTCAGTATCGGCTCGACCGATTTTGATCTTAGAATTTAAACAAATCGAGAAAGAAGGCGCATTGAGATTGGTGTCGTTTTCACAAAATCTTCAATGAGTGATTTAACAAAATTCATGCCACCCGCCTTCTTGAGCCTTGCTTTTATGTTGCAAACATTAAAAAAAAGAAGTACAAGATTCGTATATTTAACTCTATGGATTCGGTTCACTCAATATAATGATTTGACATGTGACCACAGAAGACTTACCCTTATTCAGGGATTCGAATTCGACGTGTTACAAATGTAAAAGTTAAAGCATAAGACCATCGTACTTTGTAAGTTTCTAAAAAAAAAGCTGTCGTACAGATTCCGAACTTCAGCTAGTTCTCCATTGGTGAGGACTCAATCCGGTCGAACAGAGTACTTTTTATTGTTATAGCTCCTCAGTCGCGCTAGACAATAGAACAAAGAACCATTATTGCCCAAAAGTTGGTGTTTTTTATGGTTGGCAACTTTATCCACCAGTCTCCATCGAACATACTGGAGGAGCAGCTGAATTTTTTGTAAAATTTTTGGCGTAAGAAATTGACGTCAGCTGAATTATGTTTTTATTTTTCTGATTTCATCGGAATATCGACTCGTAAAAAGAATTCAATTGAACTATTCAGAACTATCCTTGGAATGCCTTGCATAAAACACAACCAACATTTGTTTTTGGAACAAATAGAAATTGGACTGACCCAAATGAATAATGGCTTCTTAGAAAACATTAATAAGTCACGTCATCAAGGAGCTGCTTATAAATGAAGACACGAGACTTTTCGACCCCCTCTCTCTCGTCACGCAATAAGGGGCAAAACTGGCTCAAATTTGTAACGACCGTCACGTTTTCTTGAAGCCCGTCTTCCCCTAACGTCATAAGAGCGTAACGATCCTTAAGAGGAATATAACCAAAAGGTTTATTTCTATGGTTCTAGGTAGAGGGTTTCTGAACAATCATAAAAAGGACGTATAGCTCTCTGCAATTATGTCTAAGACAATGCATTTACTGCAAGAAGTATAGTGGCGAAAACACCTGTTCGAATAGCATTTTTTACCGTTTATTTTTTGACACCCAATCAATCGACTGAATGGATTACGATTTCTGATAAGATCTCGTATTCACTTTGTATATCTATGTGTCAGTTACGATTCATACGATTCATGCGATTCATTATGGCAGTTAATTTAAAAGAAAAGTTTGATTTGGCTTCTAAGAAAAATGTTGTTGTTGGGGCGTCTCAAACCCTCGAAGTGTGCACTCGAAATAAACGTTTGACAACTTTATCTTATCTACCAGTCATTTATCAGGCCCAAGAAAGAGGCAGGTTTGTTGCACGCGAAATTATCTTTATTGCATTGAAGAAACACTCATCTAGAAGGTTTTGAATATATTTATAGAACGTTCAGTAGCCAGTATCCATGCAAACCCATGTAATGTATTATTCGATTATAATCATTTCGTTAAGTTTGTTCTTTTATTATTAAACTTTATAGATAAACGTTTAATACAAAACAAGCGCTCGAATACTTTTGTTTTTATTTGGACATGAAGTTATTTTGTATCACGAGACGCTCGACAATGTTTACCGCCGAGTGTGCACAACGCTCTTCTACTTCTACTTCACCGTTAGTTAACATCAGTTAAATTCGTTAAAATTACTGGCTACAATCTGTCCCAACAATCCCATTTCCAACTACTTCCAATATTTCCATCGGCCTGTTCCAAAGATTTCGCAATGGTTAGGCAGTTAAGCCGAAGGCAGTTAAAAATAGTTTACAAGAAATTCATGTCTTTGGTTATATATTTCTTAGATTCTAAAATTAACAACATGCCACACACATACACTCACACACGTTACGCCAGTTGTGCCACTTCAAGCTTGCACTCGTGCATAGCATCTAACATTACCAAGCAATGCAGCATATTTTTTAACGGAAAAAGGGCCCCTTTTCAATGTATGAAAAATCGGAACGCAGTAGCATTGTACCAGGCTGGTACTACCAGCAAAACCCAATTCTTCTGCGTCGAAGAGGCCCCTTTTGAAAATTCTGTTGTATTGCTTGGTAATTTCAGATGCTATGGCTCATGAGAAGTAAATCCTGAATATAAAGACAATTATACCAACTATGAAACGGGTCGACTGTGTTATACTAAGAACAACAGAGAGTCGCATGAATATTGCTAAGTATTTTGAGGTGGCTGTACTGTTTTTAGTTTAGTCAAATACGGATCTAGAAGAAATATCTTGTAATTTTCTACAACGACTATGTCATGATTCTATGATGGTTGTTGTTTAATAAATTAACCCAGTATATGATTACTATCAAAAATAATTCCCAACACTTGAGATAACAAAAGATTAATATGCGACATTACAAACATGCATTCAGTTACTAAATACTTCAGATGACTTAGAACTTTCTACTTTTACTTCGTCATTTGTATTGCCATTAAAGTAAAATTCATTGATCAAAAAGGTCTAAGCCAGTAAAGCTAATACACCAAAATTGTTATTCTATAGAGAAGATATCATAGGCAACGTTCATTAAGCACGTACACTTTTTATGAAGGGGTGGGGAGGATAATCAGAAACTCCTCCAAAATAGCAGATTTCTTTAATGGATGAAATACTTCGTGGCTATCTTTTTATTGAGAAAATGGTCTTATGTTCGACAGAAAATAAAATAATTTGTGGAACCAGAGATGAAAACTACGAAAACCTTGTTTCGAAGGATGACAAAATCTCCATCTACTCTGACACTTTATCCACGCAGCCGATGTTGACTGTCATTAGTAGTCTGCTGTGACATATAAGTGCTAGCATATTGAGTGGCACCCAGTGCCGTTCTCGGTAAGTCGTTAGAGGAATCTCTATTCTGAATCGTGGACCAATCTATCTGGCTTGCAGCAAACTAGAATGAATGAGGACCCTGAGAGGAATCAATGATGTAGAGGTTGAAGATTCATTCGTAAGGTGATTCGGATTGTCCCAGCTTTTTTATGTGAAATCTGAGTCTGAGTCACTCATCATCCTGTGGCTGATCAATTCTTATAAAATGTATATCTTGTGGGTCTGGTGCCAATAATTGTTATTGGTAAAGTAAATATGGTATATGAAATAGCATTGTTGCATTTGCTGCTTATATATAGAGATCTCTGTTGGTTAAACGTATACCTATGATAGCGCGGCCCAACGTTCGAATCGTGGAAACCATAATGCGAAATAAATACAAAAAATACGGACTCTTATCTGTTTGCAAACATTTCATGTTGCTAAGCGTTTTCGGAACTAACAACAAGAATATTTGCACGAGCTGAGAATAGCATTTTAGAAGGATAACTGATGTTGTTTACACATTTTGTCGGTTCACAACTATTAATTGAGGCTATGTCAATTGTTTGTTTTACTTTCTGAACTACATTTTAATATTGACGGCCATGACATGAAATTTCCACTTTCAATGGAGAAATTTGTTGCTGCGTATAGATTACACAAATTCGGGCGATTAGTTCTACAAAACACAACTGAAGTCTGGAGGTAGTTTGAAATGTTTCTTTTAGAACTGGGGGCTATTGTCGAACCAGTGGGGAGTAAAGAACACTCTGACATTGCGTGAAATCATTCTTAGACTCCTAAGCTACGAGTAATAGCCTGTGATCATAGACTCTTATACTTTCAAGGACATCTTGAAAGCTTCCCATTCATCCTATAAAGAATTATGAGAGGGCCCAAAATCAATTATTTTAAAAGATAAAATGAGACAGGATCTTCTTGTCTTATCAACTTTGTTTTGTCAGCACAGATCTCTCTGTAAATATTGTGCATGACATTAATTCGTATATAACTTGTGATATAGTCGGGCCCCTAGACGACGACACCAACTGAAAAACAAAGCCCAAATATTTACCAACAAATAATGAAAATTCTGCGTAAAGCAAGTGTCATTGTATCAAATTACAATTTGTAAAATGAGCATCATGTTTCGGAGTTAAATTTAAATTTAGACTAAGCATTTAGAAATGGAATCAATAGCTGCGCAAAAATGTACAAAAAAATGGCAATAAACTTGAGCGACCTCCAACGGGGTCGCAAATGCGTTGTTGCTTAATAAATTTTCATTATCATTTTATTATCCAATCACGCCTCTATTTTCATGTATAAGAATTTCAGATAAGTATAGTGATAGCAAGTGAATGTGAATCCGTAAACATCTCTATACCCGTAAAGGTAGTCATTGATCAATTGAAGGAAATTTAACTTTATCTCTACAAAGGATTCTACAATTTCCAAGCGTTAAAGTTCTTGGACCTGCTATGACTTTACAGGGATACCTTCCGAATATGTGGGGAAGAGAATTTCAAGTAAACGAAAGGGGGTTAGATGGAAAAGGCAGAATGCTCGTCGAAAAATGCAATCAATCGGAAAAGGTTTACGTCTCTGTAAAATGATTACATCAACGATCTATTTTATAATGATCACTCATGATGTGAAATAATATTATTCCCGTATGCGGTTCCCCTGTTTGTTTATTTGTTCACTGGCAAAATCACACCCAATTAAAATGCTGATAATGTGTTTGTGTCTATCAAAATACAACACATCCCAACGGGAAATATTATACGTACGTAACATAGAAAATGTGTCGTAGAACTCAATATAATAATGCAACATTACAGCCAGAAGGATATTCTGTTGCGACTATTCAAATGTTCTAATGCAGTGAATTGTTACGCTTTAGAATGGAAGAATCGGATTGAGAGTTACTCGGACGTACTTAAGAAGAAGAAGGACAAGCATTATCCAACATTTAAAGCGGCTTTAAGCCAGTGTTGCATTTTCAAAAAACAGTTTTCGCCAATTTTTATCGAGTATATCCACAGTAAATAGCCTTGGTAGTAACAAGTTTTGCAGTCGAACCAATATTCACCGGGCGATAAAATCTTGAAACCATTAGGCGATCAATGCGGAATTTCCCTAAAGTCTGAGCCTCGAATATAATGCCTGATTGAAAACTTATTTAGTTTATCAATGTCCTAAGATCATGTACACACTGGCATTTTGTTTGATCAATAACGGTCGACTCGATTATTTTTCACGATTAAAAGATTTGTAGTCGATTTACTCGTTACTCGATATATTCGTTACACTCGATACACTGGATACCATTATTGTAAATTAGCACGCAAGGAAAATCTCGAGTATAGGCTACCAGAGTTCCAACGATTTCAGATGACTCCTAAATTTCGGGAGAATATAGAAGTTTTTCTCATGCGTTTGTGTAAACATGTCAAATTAATCACAGCACACATCAATGTTTCCTACTGCAAAGAACAGTAAGAATGTCAGATCATAAAGAAAGTTTTATGTTCAAAGCACACAGAGAAAGAAAGAGAGAGAAACTGTCTAGTCAAATGAACTAACTTAGCGAGAGATGAATTTATAAACTCAGTTGAACTCGATAATATTAGGCAGACGCGAGCGGAGCGAGCAAAATTCATGAAAAAATTTATTCCAGGAAAACGGTAATCCCATGAACATATGACATATGTTTAGATATCTTGAAAATGAGGTATCAGTTCAATGTGAATCTATGCCCCAGACCTTGATGACATGTTCCGAAAACCATATTACCCATTTGAAAGAAGTCCGATGGTTTTTTGTTACTCGATGAAATTGTTGGACGAAAAGGACGAAGCATCGATTACAATCAGAAACACCTCGTTAAGTCGTCTTTTCTTCCATTTCCTAAATCTACAGGGAAAGACAAGTGAAATTAGATGTGTTTCTGAGTTGAGACTCTTTGTTTTGTGAACCATTTACAGCACGCAAAATTGGTTTATCTTGTGCGTAAAGTTTCTACAGAATTCTTGAGCTGATTCCAAATTTCCAATGTTCAGAGAAACTTTTGAGAAAAATTGAAAAACCACTGATTTTAACATGTTCCATTAGCCTAGATATAAAAATCTTAAGTTTTTATGACGCGCAGCGAAAACGTTTGTTTTAAAACTAAAAAATTAATCTCATTTTAGAATATTTGTAGATTTTATAAATTTCTGCATTTTAGGAATTTTAGCAGGAGTGTGAACTCTGGGCTACGTTCCAAGCTTAGTACTGTGAATCTTTCAATTAGGTAAAGTCTCACTTTGAGCCACATGAGGCACTAGCAGTGCTAAGATAATTAGACGAGACTTTGATCTGCACTATAGTTCTGACGACTACCTTTTTCTGTGAGTAAGTAATCCATTGGTGACAAAATTTACAGAATTAACGAAGCATCGTGAAACTAGGCCCGATTGATTCTGACAATCTAGTTGGGTTTTGGTAGTGTGTATGGTGAGTCGACTAGATACTACGTAATGCAAAAGGACGTTGTTGTTGTTGTATGATTCATTTTTGATTGAACATCCTATCAGTTCGGGTACCGAATAAAGGCTGGTCAGTACATTTCGTTTTCGACAACAACATGTTTGTGCAACAACTTGAAAGTCATTATAAAGATGTGAGGTGATGGGAGATTCCAAGCAAAATAAGCTATCTTATCTACAACTCAATTGATAAGTGTCTTTGGCGAATTGTCGCCGAGAATATAAAAGGGGTAAGAACAGACCATAGAGAAATTGATATTGTACTTTTTTCTCACGCAATCAACAGTTCAATTGGCATATACAAACTCATCCTGAAAAAACAATATGTTCGCTTTACGAAATTTAAAAAACGGTGCTACCATCAGGGCTTTGATGGAAAGACCACTTTCTCAATTGAAGACTGGCTCTTCATTTACGAGAGAATTATCCGCACTCATTGATGTTGAAGATAGTGACACTGTTCAACAAATGTTCACAGTCGGTGAAAAGAATGGATTTCTTCCGAGGCAAGAACCATTAGCCGAATTGCCGAAACAATATAGTGCCCTCGAATCTCTTTTACAACGAATGCCGATGCAACTTACCGATGGGACTCCGGGACTTTTGGCGAGTGGTCAATTTGGTGATGCTGTTAGAGAAGAACTGCCACTCTATGATGTTGATTCGCTAACTGATCAACGGCTTTTGTCCGGTAAGATACGTTTCGTTAATTTTAGCCTCCAGAATAATTTTGTTTTATAAATTCTTCGAGTTCCTTCGAGTGCAGTGAAAAATTTTCTTTTTTTGAACATTGCGTTCTTGTGCAAGTTATCCGTTTGATTTTATTTGAATAATCCTAACAGCTCTGTTCCGCGATTATACATTCGCTGCGTCTGCCTACTTGCTAGAACCTTGTGACATTCTCTATCGCTCCCAAAGTGACTACGGCTTGGGGAGAAAAGTTTTACCGAAAAATATTGCTGTTCCACTAGTTAAAGTTTCCAATAAAATTAACAGCAAACCGTTCATGGAATAGTAAGTGCCACTGCATATTTTGTGAATAGTTGCAGTAATCATTAATTGGCGTTTAAATTTTTACAGTGCCCTCAGTTACGCTTTGTACAACTACAAAAAAATTAGTCCAACTCAAGGTTTGAACTACGATAATCTTGCGCTAGTTCGTGCGTTCGCTGGTAGCGAGTCAGAGTAAATTTACTTTTTTCTTTCCTTTCTGTTCAAAATCTGATCGTTTCAAAAAAAAATTCCAGGAAAGGTTTTGTATTAAACCATGTTACAATGGTTTCATATTCGCCACACCTTGTTCGCTTCGCTGTCGGTACTTTGAATGCTGCAGAGACTAATGACCGAACGAAATTCGATTCCCAAATGGCTGGTTTATTTGAAACATATGAATCGATCAACAGAGAAATGGAAATGATGTGGTCCCGATCCGTACCTGAAGATTATGTAAAATTTAGAACCTTCATTATGGGCACCAAGAATCAGGTTCGATTAGGGCAACCACAATTTCCTTTTTCGCTTGTGAAAATTTTATTTAATTTTTTTTTTAATCAGACAATGTTTCCGGACGGTGTCATTTATGAAGGGGTTAGCGATGATCCAGTTACATATCGTGGAGAGTCGGGCGCTAACGATAGTATGATACCATTGGGTGACAATTTATTGCAAATTTCTGAACTAATGCCTGAGAATCCGTTGACCGCTGTCCTGCGAGATTTCAGATCCTATCGGCCAACCAGTCATCGCGAATTTTTGGAATTCGTTCAGGTTAAGGCCATGCAAGTGGGTGTGAAAAAATATGCCATGCAAGATGCCAACTCTGCGGCAATTTATTTGTCGAACATTGATCAAATTCGAGCGTTCCGCCATCGTCACTGGAATTTCACCAAAGAGTACATAATCAAGCATACCAGCCATCCCGTTGCTACTGGAGGCAGTCCAATTGTCACTTGGTAAACAGCATTATGGGTCCGTTATAGTTTGCACATAACTTTTGACCATTTTTATTCGGCGTTTAGGTTGCCTAACCAGTTGAACGCTGTGCTTGATTTGATAAACGAAGTCAGTGACACAATCAACCGAAATGACTTGACTGAAAACAATTTGTTGCGCGTTGAAGAGATCACTAAACGGGCTCAAGCTCAAAAACGGTTCCTTGACAGGGAAGTAGCTAACTTCAGCACTAAGTTCAAGGACCAAGACCGCACTGAATGAGATGATATTTTCTGATTTTTCTTACCTTTTTTTCATCATATATTTTATAGGGGTGGGGTATACTCATATCAATTTAGTTTTTGGCTATCAAATTTTTATTACTTTTTATAGTTCAGTTCTGAAATTTTCTACGCAATAACGTGACGACTACTCCTTTCAAACTATCTACCTGAATTGAATAGTTTTGTAATTGCATATCCTGCTGATTTTAGTAGTTTTAGTAGACGAAAAATGGTCTCCATTTTATTGATTTCCTGATAAATGTAAGAAATATAATTTTTACCGCACTTTATTTACGTATGATATGCATACATTCACTGAATATAGCAACTGCGAGACTGAATAAAAGAAAATTTACTATCGTTTGTCAATCTATTACATTAATGATGGTTAATACATACAAATATTTTAATAAATTGCACTGAATAATGTAAATGGTTTTGGTTTTTATTTCTGAGTTTACTCCTTTACGCTCCTTTACTCCTTCAAATCTTTTCATTACGTACAGCCCGTTTGCAGTTTTTGTCCCAACTCGTTGATTATTACATTTAGTTGTTATCTGCTATGAGTAATAACAATTTTAGCCTGCGGCGCTGCTGCTTCCTTCCAACTTCTTCTTCTAATCTTTCTTGGATTTCTCAAACTTT
>JANTFA010153851.1:0-10921 GCA_026413405.1 Phytosciara flavipes
ATGTTGTTCAATTTGTTTCAGAAATAGTTCAGATGCTCCTTCTATCTGGGGTGCAACGCAACGCCATCTAGGTATCATTTCTCTGTAATTATATTGTGAATACCAATTTGGCGAATGTTTTTTTTTTGTTAAGTGACATATGGAAAAGCAACAGTATGACACAAGTGAATACTTGCATTGCGTATCAATAAAATGACATGGAGCCACACCAAAAGAAGCGCATGTGTTGTTCGTTCATCAGAATGACATGGAACCACACAAGAAGAAGCGTCTGTGTTCTTTGTTTATACGAGGATATGGAAAGAAATCAAGTGTGACATCTCAAAATTTCACGAAAGGTTCCTAAGGTTCCGGAGATGTTACATTAGATTATACTTTCAGTCTAGATTTTGCATTTGCGATCTTCGTATTTAAAAAATAGCAATTTTTTTATCGTCTCGTCGTCAGGTAAAGTAAAGTTTTCCTATAAAAATATTCCTTCGCAACTTCCTACACCCAACTTCATTTCCTCATATCTCCTCAACGGCTGGTCCAAAATGTATTCAATTTCAATGAAAGTATAAATCAGGTATTGTCGAAGGTCAAACTTTGTATGGAGCGGAGGACATAGCGATTTCATATAAACAAACTCACCTCCCATGAGAGGTGAATCTGTTTATATGAAATCGCTATGTCCTCCAGCTTGTATGAACAGACACCATACCTGGTTTTAACGTTCATTGTTAAATTTCACCCTATTTCCTAGTATTTGCCGAAATCTAGGAAATAGGATGAAATTGGACTTATATAGGTTCCGCAAATTTCCTCCAAACATTCCCTTTCCCTCGTGATTTGTTGAAATTACGCAATTTGGTAATTAACCATAATTATAACAAAGTTTTGGATCAATATGACAATCAATCGAAAAGGTTGTTTTTTCAATCATTTCTCGCACCTCACTGTTTATATGTAAACCTTGGAAACGAATATCACTTGAAGTTGGTAACACTAGCTGTCAATTTCATTCATTTTTAAAACGTTGAAACCACATCATATCACTTTTGCTTTCCTGTGATAAAGTCAGTTCTTCGTGCTGGATAATTTTGAAAACGATGAAGCCTTCCAAAAAGCAAAGCAATATTAAAAAAACAAACAATGCCTCATTAGCTCCGAAAATTGAGGCATTTTTCAAAGCTGCCCCAAAATCGTTTGTTGTTGATAAAGCGAATGTTCCAGAGGAACAACAAAATGGCGACAAGCAGTTTTATATCGATCTGCTAAAGAATAAGTTACAAAGTAAGTATTTCGTTTCATTTTTTGCCGTGAACTGCACTTTCTAGCTGTGTATTGTTGAGATCTTTTTAAATTCCACTGTTTAACTTGCGTTTTTGGTTCTTTCCGAAGGCTTTCCTGGGGGAAATCAGCCTTCAAGTCTAATAGCAAAAGACGCAGTTGAAGCAACGGTTGTGACACACAATTTGGATGGTGATACCGATCCGAAAAAGTCTGGAGTTTGTGGTCCCAAGAATACCAGTAAATGTTCCGGATGTGATCAGGCAGCTATCGAAATAGATGAATGGAAGAAAAAGTACAAACAAGAATTTGAGCAACGCAAGGAACTGAAGAAAACGTACACGAACCTCAATATAGAGTTTACCGAGCTTTATATGAAATATCAAAGTCTTTCAAAAGCAAAAGGCACCCATCCTGAAACCAAGCATGATGAAACACCAGGCGGTTCGGAGATCAACACCGAGACAACAGTGGGCGAACCAGGAACAGAGAACAATGTGTTCACTGAAGCGCAAATCAAATTTCTACAGTTTATGCCACTCGACAAAACGAACGACTGCACATTCATTTTGCAGTGCCTCAAGTATGCTTACGATGAAGGTCCGACAGTGTTGGCTTCTAGAACTCTAAAGGGAACAACGGAACGAACAGAAATTACAAAAGACGGGAGTGCAGTACATCACGCGGCAAAAGCTCCATTGAGTCCCGAAAAAGTGACAAAAATCAAAAGTCTCTTCATGGACCGTATTACGAAATGTAAGACTCACTCTGCCGATTTCGTAGAACGAATGGCAGATTCATACGTGAACAGATTATTTGCGGTTGGCATCGTAAACATCTGCAAGAAGGCCAAATAATTGATAAATCGCGGTAAAATTTATGATTTTAGTTAAATACTCAAGCTAGTCGATCGTTCAGTGATAGTAATTACCAAGTGTTGAAGTGAAAAAGCCAAAATTAAAAATGAAATAAAATTTGCTGATACGAATTAAAATTAACAGAAAGTCTAACATTTCCAAACGATTAAAAGTAAAAAAAAAAAATCTGAAATGAAATATAAAAACTGTGTCCGGTTAAATTTGTAAAATGAATTAAGAGATCCGTCTCGAGGCCAAATATGAAATTCTTCTGTTTCGTTCGATTTTGATTGAAATTAAAGAGTTCTAATATAAATCTACGTTTTTGTTGATCCCGTTCGAAATTCCACTAAGAATCTCAGCAATTTGTATTTTCATCTGAAGTTTGTTTCATGTTAAGTTGGACTGAAGATCAAAAACAATTGCTCAACAATCTCTAAAGATCCGTGCAAGGAAGTTCTTGTGCCTTATGCTATCGAATGCAAGATAAACAAAAATATCTACGATTTCGACAAGTGTAGAGGTTGAATATATTAATGAAAGTATAAACCAGGTATAGTCGAATGTCAATCTTTGTATGAAGCGGAGGACATAGCGATTTCATATAAACAAATTCACCTCTCATGTTTATATGAAATCGCTATGTCCTCCGGCTTGTATGAATATACCATACCTGGTTTTAACGTTCATTAGAATATACGAGACGAAGACACTACACTTGTCGAAAAGCACCAAGTTGCTCGGAAAAGCACAAGTGTAGTTACTGTCCCGTGACTGACAAACTTTGAACTAAATTCGAAAAAGGATCACTAGTATACCAGGTGAGGTTCTTTGAAGGTTGCTCTAAGAAAAGTCTTACCAATTCCGAGCTATTTCAAGACCCAATTTTGTTAGTCACGGGACAACGTCATAGAATTTCCCAAGTGAGTCAACCGAAAATGATCATCATCATTATAATCGATCATTTTCACAGGAAACATATTGCGTTGTAATGTACATTGTCCGCATTGGGCCAGTGAATTCATTTTTCACTCAGAAATATCTCATTTTTCTTCACGTGTGAAAAGTAACTACTGCATGCAACTAGTTTGAAGAGTATAGACAGCATCTACACTGTGTGATGTATGGAAGCTGTGTTTGTAAAAATTTTCGTTTCGAAATTGCATTTTTCGTTTATTCACCCCTCGGGAAAAGAGTTCATCCATAAAATCTCTTTGAAGGGGGAGGGGACACGGTGAAAGTATGACTTACGTGTTATAAGGTATAGGAAAAGTGCGAATAAGGGTGAAGGGAGTGTCATTTGTGAAAATTGATGACGGGATTTATGGATGGCCACAAAACGGATCAGAGCAATGAAGTTTGAATGAGCGCACGCTCAGAATACCACACTTCAAACCATCCTTCCTTCATCCCATGCAAAAAAGTATGCAGAAGTTTTCTAAAATTTATGAAGCGCACGCTCTTATTAGAGACCCCTACGACCTGTAAAGCGTGCGTAATTTGTGAGTGGCCTCTATGTAAACAACATTTAACGCAACATTTAATCATATTCGTATTGCAGGGCTCATTTTAAGGGAAATAAATTCTAAGAAATTCACTAGTTTTTCCATCACTTTTTGCCACTCTTAGAGGGAATATCGTCGTTTTCCATACTTTTTGAGCCACTGCCTACGTTTTAGAAAATTTTTCTCAAAATTTCTTGATTTTTCTAAAATTCTCGCTAAATATTCAAAGAAAATTTTTGAAAATCACGAAAATCGAGGAAAAGTTTTTGAAACATAGACAGTGCTTCGAGCTGAAACGATGCAATTGATACAAAATTTTACAGAAGCTATTGAATTTCTGGGAATTTCGGGCGCTGCTGAATACCGTTGTGAGAAGAAAAACCAAAAGTAATTTTCACTTCATTTGTAGTTTATTCATTTTCGTAAGGGTTCGGGCGACAAGTTACGTAAAAGTTAAGTCCAACATTCATAAATAAGAATTTTCTTTCAATATCATCAACGGGAGCTATAATTAATCGATTTGTAGGTACAACTCTATGAATGTGATGAACACTGTCGATGATCTCATATTCCGACAACATGACCGATACTTCGCCATTGTGTTCAAAGTAATATTTGGAAGCACCCATTACACCGTTAGTCAAACCAATAAAAAAATCGATTGACCTTTTCGGTCTAGTGTACAATCGGCTTGTGTATACAATTCTTTTCAAATTAATTCGCGAATGAACCAACAGCGGTCGAAGTACAAA
Organism: Phytosciara flavipes; assembly: GCA_026413405.1. Lineage (NCBI taxonomy): Eukaryota > Metazoa > Arthropoda > Insecta > Diptera > Sciaridae > Phytosciara > Phytosciara flavipes. Next base: position 4,387 of record JANTFA010153851.1, read on the forward strand.
ATCTCGAGCGAATTGTAGTCGAACACATGCGTGGCCGATTCTTCAACCGTGACCGCTTTGCCCAGCAAAATCTTCACGACGTATTCAGCGGTTGCATGTTTCTTGTTGGATTGTGCTTGTACGAGAACATACTTCGACGATATTTGATGCATTACATCAGTTGTACCGCTGGCCAAATTCAGCAGACACCCGGCATTACGTTCAAATGCAAAGGCTGAATGGCACCATAACGGTCCCAGTTTACGAACGCTCTCGGCCAAATGCTTGAGCAGATGAATCACCATGACCATGCTTTGTTTTCCAAAAAGATTCTGATGCTGCAGTACGAATGAGAACAACATTTCCTCGGCTTTGTTCACTTCATCATAAGAGATGCTCTTCTTCAATAGAATATATACAGCAGCTGAGAGCAAGCGTAGATGGTCGACGTACTTTTTCGGTAGAATTCCAGGCAAACATATAGGCAAATAGTACAGGAGCATCGATCTGTATTCGCTTGCCTTGAAATTGGGCAAATCTTTAAGTGGTCGAGGCTTTCTGACAATGCTGGCAGTCGGCGTGATTCCCATGATTCTCTTGTTGAGTAGTATTCGCTTCGATGGGGCGATGTAATGATCTTCTTTTGAATATTTGGGATTCAAAAATAAATCCAACAGCCGCTTCAACGCACCGTGCAAGCAAGTGTGCATATATTCGGCACTCATACTCCAAACGATATTGAAATGATGTAGGCCCACCAAACAAGATATATCTGTTGAAAAATATGAAATTTTGATATAGATGGAAATAAGAATTTACCAATGAACGTTAAAACCAGGTATGGTCTGTTCATACAAGCCGGAGGACATAGCGATTTCATATAAACAAATTCACCTCTCATGGGAGGTGAGTTTGTTTATATGAAATCGCTACGTCCTCCGCTCCATACAAAGTTTGACATTCGACCATACCTGGTTTATACTTTCATTGGAATTTACTCTGTCTGCAAATGATCAAAACATTTCTTCGGGAAATTGTTCAGTTTATTTTGGAAAAATAATCCGCGTACTCCCCGTGTCACTGAATCGTAACCATCTTAATAATTCGGAATTTCCAATAAATGTTTTGATATCATTTAAGCCTCGTCTTACTAGACGAAAACATTTTCAGCTTGGATTGCTTTTTGTAATAGGGACCATCCACAAATTACGCACGCTCTACAGGGTTCGACGAAAGCAGCTTCGTACGTTCTTGAAATTATCTCCATACATTTTAACGTGCAAGCGGGGAGTCCGTTAATTTGAGCGTGTGCAATCAGTGAATGGCCCCATGTTAGAAATTACCAAAAATTTAAGGCGTAGAAACTTTCTTACCCTTCACTCCATCGACCGACTGTTTACCGTCAAGATTTGATGCTGCCAACATGTTTTTCAATGTTCCCAATTCATCTCGAGCCTTATACTGAACTTCACCTTCTACATAACGGACAAATTGTTTTGTTTTTTTCTCCACCGGAACGTCTTTTCCCTGCTTCGCTGAGGCTGTGCGATTCGATTTCTTGTTGCGTTTCACACATTCAATGGTAACCAACTCTCCTGGTATTTCACAGAAAGTACACGCCAGATAGCCGCCACACTGTTTGATCATCTGAATTTTGCTTTTGGCAGGAAGATCCACGGCGCAGTGGGTTATGACAGGTATAAATTTGTAATTGACGTCGTCCATATCCATTGAAATTGGAGTTCGGTTCAGCCGATTCAATTCTTCAACCAACGGACGCATATACTCATGAAAGTTTAGTTCGTTGTCACTACTGCTTTTGTGGTAAAATAAGCCATTTACGATGATGTTGTTGGGCAGGAATCTCATATGCGGTGGTAAGAAATTTTGCATTAGCTGTATAGGCCAAATGGATAATCCGTTCGACTTGAACTTGTTGGCACCGTCAACATTTAAACACAATGACAAAATGTTGATGTCGACGTCTTGGTAAGCAGCTATGACATCTCTCAAAATCTCCCCATCATGGGCATCCCGGTATGATTCTTCGCTGTTGGCACTCGTATCGAATTCACTTATGTTTATCCAGTTCTTTCGCACACTTCGTATTATTTGCTCTTCCACTGGTATAATTACAAAGAAATTGGTTTCACTCGTTTTCAACAATGTCTCACAATGTGAACACTTAGAGCCGGCCTTCAGATCCGATTGAACTTTCGTACATTTGGAGCACTTGTTACATTTAATAAACAAAAACACGTTAACTGCATCACTGTGCTCGCGGAACAAGTTCTGCAATTGAAATTTACCCGGAGGTAGTTTTTCATAATCTTCGAGCTTCGTGTTAAGCAACTGAACCCAATCGGACAAGCACTCCAAAGTCGTAAATTTGTGCTTTAAATAAAGTTGCATGACTTTTTCGATGAGTGAAGTGCGACCTCCATTGATGTTTGGCATTGGAGCGCCTTTCTCGAGCTGATTGTTCACGAATTGGCCGGGGAAATTAACATCGTCGCTAGCTACAACGTTTGCGTTTGTTAGATATCGAAATAAAAAAACTAATCAAAGAATTGTTTACCCAACGAACTGTTCATGGATAAGTTGAATGACGATTGAAATGTATCCATTTTGTTGATTTTTGTTTTGATTTTCTTATTCAACGATGTGTCTGACTGCGAATCAAACTTGCAACTTAACAAAAAAAAATCCAATAGTGTGACAGCGACATGCAACAATATCGACTTTTAATAAAAATTGTGGTCGTTTGACTTTACTCGACACCACATAGAAAAAATTAGTTTAACTAGCGGTCTGTTACAAAAACGATGTGTAAAAGTAAAGCACATAATAACAATTATATATTTTGCATAATACGATGCTTTTATAGAAAGAAAGATGTTTTGAAAAATATTCAAATTTCCGTTGTTATTTGCCGCTGTGCCATTTCAAAAACTGTATACGTCGGTAAGAAATCTACAGAAGCAATGTCTACAAGATAATAACGATTATCTACAATTTCATCATCGAAACGCCTGAGTGTGACACGATCGATGAGAATGCATCCTGGCCATAGAGCAAGCTTAATTGAACGCTGACCCTGAAAGTTAAAATAATTAAAAAATCAGGATTTCTTTTTGTAAATAAATATTCATAAGAGAAGATAGCATAGCATGTCTGGTGATGAAGCGTATAATGAAAGTAAATGTTTACTTTCATTTCGTTTATGATTCGCTAGACGTTTACATGTGAAAAAGGTATTGACAGTTTCAAACCAAATAAGCTTAATTCAAATTTCAAATTGCGACCGAGCGCTCGTTAAGTTTATGATAAACTCTGGCGAGATTACCGCTAGCGTCTGTCGAGGATTCCGACTCAGCTATTGATATAAATGTGGAATAAAAGCAAGGTTCCGTATCTAATTAACGGCCATATTGAAAATTTCATAACCCAAAAAACTTTTTTCCGATGTGGCTTTATATTCACCAGTCACAATTCCATTAAAATTTCTACAAAAAACCTCTCTACGCAAATGGTATGGGAATTGACGAACGCAAAGAAAAAACGAAATTTGATTGCATCAGCTTATTACACTTATACAAATAGTTGAATTTTCTTTTTATGAAAATAAAAAAAACGTTTTTTCCCGAATAAGTTTAAACGATTTAAATTCAAATACAGTTATATTCAAAAGCGTTTTTCGCAAGACTATTATTTGCAACAACACCACAGCTTCAAATATGCATAATACTATTCCATACACAAACCGAGTACAAAGATGGTTATAAGCGCTGCCATATAAACTATACCGACGTATACGTCGTGTACCACAGGATAACATAAAATATAGAGTTGGTTCGGTTTGCATTATTTTACAGTATACGGGAAAAAAAATCTGCATTTAGATAACCTCTAAATTTACAATCCTTGTTAGCGATCTATTTTGAATATAGAGGTTTTTACGAGTTAACGATGGCGGCTCTGCAATTTTTTATATTTTCATGTGCATTTTTAATGCTCATAAAGAATATTACAACAGAGAACTCGGTCCATAGAAATTTAAAGTCGATAAATTATGCTGAAAACACCCGAATCATCGAAAGCCTGTTTCGATCACATTTCCCTTTGTTGTATAGTTTCGTTAAACTTCAAAATGGACGTTTTGGGCGAAAAGTGCGTTTCATGCGGTTTGATGCTTCGCGTGTTTTCAGCATTAGGTCCACATATTATTGATAGCAGTCGTCGTCCCAGTCGCCATAATTATCAACTCTCTGGTTTATTTTTGTGTAAGTCGCTAAAAGCCTTACAAAGTAATACCCGAACATCGACAGCGCCTCTATGTTTCTGCATACGGATTTCTCGTGACCTATAAAAACATGCTAGCTCTTGCAATCATCAAACCCTGTGAAATACCAACGCATGCTAGTGACCCTTACATCTCTCAGGCTACTTTGCGGAATGAAACGCACTCACCAGCTGCTGGTAAAACAAATGTATGACGTGTGAGGGCGAAGAAACGACATGATATATATCTGTTTCTTCGCACTCGCAAATTAGATTGTCGGTTTTATCCATAGCTAGAGAGTGTGTTTCATTCCGCAAAGTAGTGAGTAAGTAAAATTTGGTTCAGTTTGTAATGCTGCTGCATTATGAAGAGAGTACTGAATATTCTGCGGAACCTTCAAATTTATGATGAATTTTTTTAGAAGGGAGAGTTCGTTCGATGCCAAATCCTTATGTCCTCCGGTCCATACAAATTCAAACAATTGGTCGTACCGTGCCGATACTTTCATCAAATTAAATGACAAACTTAAACCACAGTTCAAATTTATGGCTTTTTACAGTTCTCAAATAAGTTCTACTGCCGCATCGGTAGTAAAACATTTATAGATTGAGGTTGCGTGATGCCTATAACCAGTGTCGCCAAATGTTGGTTTGAAAAATTAACTGAAACGATTTCTTTGCTGGGGAATAGTACCGGCCGAGTACATGCTGGGCTGCCGGTGTGAAGATATTTTCATTTTTCTCTTATTGCGAAGGTAGCCAAGAAAAAATCTGTGTTTATCGTTCACCTCTTACGTTGGTGCTTAAATTACACCCAAGTTTCGGTGTAATCATTGTCTCGATCTCGGTATAAATTCAGGAACGAGAAAATTCTGAATTGCACATTTCCACAGTAGATGTTAACATTGAACAATGTAAATTCGGTATTTAAACTATAAACATAAAACACCGAGCAGAGCCTTATCAACAATTTTGCGCGTTCAGAGCAAAAATAAAAATGTGTGGGCTAGCAACGAGTATAATTAAAATGTAAATAACTGAGATACCGTTCATTTGAGTCGCGAATTTCCGTCGCAAGCTGAGCGATACGTTTCCAACATTTCTTTTACACGAACTAAGTGTCTTGAAACAAATTGAAATCCTGTGTCCTACCTTCTGATTATACTACAAGCGCTTGATTCAAGATAAATATGGGAGTTTGACTGTCGGAGGGGAAAGGAAGTAAAGCGATTTTCGGGTAAAAGCAATCTGACGATAGCATCAAAGTACTAGGTATCTGTTATCGACAGCGACAAGATTTGAGTCTCTCAAAATGTTGGGAAAACATTTGTTCTAAACGAAGTAAAAGATTTTATGTCCAACACTCTGCGATGTGCGATACCTCAAAGCAAAGCTTTCTAGCAACATCACAAAGTTGGTACAGATTTGAGGATTTACGACAGTAATCTCATCAAAAAATCCCACAAACCCTGCAGTACAATCGCATAGCCCTGCCAACAACAAGAATATTTAGCATTTTAGCAGATACACCACACACCATAAATAAAGTGAATTGGACAGAATATTGTTTTCCGCAAAATAATAGAAACCAAAAGCGTGCATTATTACGGTTTTCAAAAAGAACAAAGGAAAATTTACAAAAATATCCTTTTAGCGAACACATTGTGTGTGTCTTTCCATTGTATCCGAGTCGTTGCAAATGTGTGTAGTCGACGGTAAATTTAAGTTTGACTTAAATTGTACACTTTTCGATACATTTTTGTATTACATGCGACTAGTACATTGAAATTCTAGACAAATAACTTGAATGTTAAAAGTTTGTTTGCATCGTTTCAATACGTTAGCTTGGAACTAAATTTTCCCATCTGTGACATTTTGTCACAATGAAGAATGTTTTATGTTGTGACACACTGTGTGATACACCATGCTCTTCTCCATTTACCGTTAAAATTTTCCATTATCTGCATCGGAACTAATTCGTAGACTATTACAAACTGAAGCCCACCACCACTTACAAAATGTAAATAAACCGACTCATATCTGCCTGCAGCAAATTTTCCAATTATTCACTTCCACGCATCTCTTATATTTTACAACTGCAAATCTAAAAAAAAATTAATTTCTGTTCTGCATTTATATTGTTCCTGTTGAAAGATAGGGAAGGTGTACCAGTCCCTAAACACCAATAGATTGTAATGGGCATCTATTTCTTTGTTAGCAAATTTATTCTTTTAGCAGCAAAATTATTTTTTTTAGCTGCAAAATTAATGTTTTT
>JANTFA010153862.1:0-20730 GCA_026413405.1 Phytosciara flavipes
CGTTACTCTACCGATCGTACAATACCCGATATGTCAAGATAAATAAATCTATCTTCACACCACTCCTAGCACGTCAAAACGTATGAAGATAAATTCAAAAATGTATGAAGCATACGCTGTTGTCAGACCCACTCCCCTCCGTCCCGTAGAACGTACACATAATTTGTTTGATTTGGGCTCTCTTATGTAAATAGCCATTTTCACTCCACCTCTTCAAAAACCGACACACACAATTTTCTCACCCCTTGAAAAAACTTTCGTGTAAAATTCATGTAAAACTTTCGCCGAAACTTTTGTGTACGGAACTATAGCTCTCCACGGTATCAGAATAAATGATTACCCCGACTGTCTATTCCGGTTGATCTAAGGCCAACGAAAACTTTTTCCTATCCCTCAAAATTCAAGGGTAAATGCCCTGAACGCAAAACAAACAGCAACACGAAAACTAAATTTCAATATTAACCGAAAAGAATATCATTTATGCCCATAAATTACAATACACAATACAATATATGATTGGGTGAGTAATGGAAATGCGCTTGAAACAAAAGCGTTGTGATATGAATAAACACGAAAAAAAAATCAACAAAGTCTGTAACAGAGACACAGTGGGTTCAATAATATGCAATATTATGTTTGTTCGTAGAAAGATGTATCAGTCACCGAACGTGTGTGTGTGTGTGTATCATATTTGCCAAATGGGAACAGAGATTCGAATTGGATTCGAATTAAATAAATTGTATTTTGTTTTACGGAGAAGGAAATGCGAGTGTCCACATTTCCTTCTGGATAAAAATATTCGTGTTCTCGATGCAAGCGGAGCCTTCTACTTCTCTTTCTCAAAACTCAGCGAGGTTATAAACAATAATTGGTCCTTTATACCGCAATGTTTGTGTAATGTAATACGCACAACAACGGGTCGATTTATAATAAACATTTCATTTTCATTAGACGTATGCAACATATAGATGCATGACGAAGAGAATAAACATTGCATATGCGACAAGATAAAACTGTATTTAAACACAGAGAGTGTGTTGTATACACCTGACGAACGTTTGTCAAAGAGACTTTCATCACTAGCGTAGATTTTTCTAATATATTTATAGTTCCGAGAACAATTGAATTTCAAAAGAAATGGAATGATATCATTTATAAATAGATTGAATGAATCGTATACACTGGACTTACCTATCTTTTTTTCTGGTCTGTTCTTACGCGAAACTTGATCAATGCTGCGTTGAAAGAAGCCACAACACGGGAAAAATGGTAAAGGTGCAGCCCCTGGGCGATGAATGTTTCGTGTTGTTTGTGGATGAATTGAATGACCAAATTATGTTGTGATTTATAGATTGGTTCGCTGAATAAATTCTGCAATTGTTTACAACAACAAAAACCAATTTTTTTTTTTTTTTTTGGTAATCACACAACCAGTGAATCAGCACTCAGTATTTTTACCCAAACCGAGTCCATACACGCACACACACACACACACTTCCGTGTAATCGGGAATATGATTCTTTTCACAAAAAAAAAGTTCGATTTCTTTCCCCTTCACTCACGCAATATAGAATCCACTACTCAAGTCGAATGATTTATCTTTGAGAAATAAAAAAATGCCTCCTTTCGATCACCACAACATATTTTTGATTATTCAATGGAACACCGATTTTAATTTGATTTTAACTGCAAATTGGTTGAGAGCGAAACTTTTTCCCACAAATTTAACAAATAATTTTTAAGAATGCCGCACCACCGTATCTTTTAAAAAAAAACTACAAACGCCCAACCAATATGCAGCTCTTCCATATATAAATGTTAGTATGACACTTTAAACGCTTTAAACTTGGGAGAAAACATAGATTTGTTTGCGTCAAGTTGGCTGTCCCTGCATACATACACCGATATATGTCTCTGATGACTGTCATTGCATCGATATTTTTTCGTTTTGTCAAGTTGAGCTTTCGTGTGTGGTCACTGTCACTGTTACCAGCCGTTGATGCTTATTATTTACGATTACGTTACCAATTCAGTCAACTGGTTTGTATCGGTTAAGAATGGGATTACATTTAAAAGGAAATCATTAAATTATATTTCTGAAATAATTGTTCTTCTAAACTTCAGAGCGCACTCGCAAAAGTCCACGGAAAAATTGTTTTACACGCGACATGTCACGGAAACCTTGAATATAACGCGCCAAAAGTTATGCGAAACCATTACGTTTTGAGTTCTCTTCCTAGTAGAGCATACAAACAGTGGTATGGGGCCCCATTCACATATGACGTCACGCTTTTTCAGAATTGCCAACAGATTAAAATCTCTAATAACTCGTCAATTATGCACTTTTTCGAGTCACCAGTGTGACCTACCCCACCAAATACACCCCATAAATTGTCGAGTTATTTTAGATGTTTGAATGACGTGACCGAAACTTTGTGTAATTGTATTCGTGTAAATAGGTTTGCTAGGAATAACTGTAAACACGAACAACGACGACGACTTTAATCCACGGACATAGCCTGCTCGATTTGTATAGAAAATCGTGCAAGTTATGTTTGTCCTTGGATGAAATTTGACAGAAGTTTGACAATATAAATGGCATTGGAACAAACCTATTCGTGAGCCAAGAGATAATTGTTTTTCGCAGAAGTAGAGTCGAAGAAATCTCCTTATACCATTTGCATTGAAATTGTTTAATGATTTATTTGTGTAGAGTTTGGATGTGGCGTATTCCACCAAGGCTATATACTGGGCAGGTCTTGCCATCCGCCATTTTTTCAGGTAAATGGTATGAAGTCTGTTTTGGAGATATCACCTGGATCGCCATTTTATTAGATACGCCTTTAATGATCTTAATTACAAAAAAAAAATTCAACATATATCATCACCGCGACGATAATCATCTCAGTATGTGAATTTTTGTATCTTTATCGAGGTGACCTCCACAACTGCCATACTTTGCATATGAAACTAGTGTTTGTTATGCAAAGTAGGGCAGACAACAGTGTAATATTTCGTTTAATTAATTGCTCGAAGTCTGTATGACCTTTCTTAAGGCAGACTTCGTGGACCGTTGTCTCATCAAGTATCAATGTAAACGAGCAGAACGCACTCTCTTCTTCACAAAAATCAATCATTTTCAAATAAAATGTGCCAATAGATCAAAGATAAAATGTGACCGAGCTTCCAGTGTACATTGTGGTAATGTCGGTATTATCGAAAGCTCAAAATGGTATTACACGCAGTGTGTACATGGAAATCCAACGTGAAGAAAAAAAAAATTTCTACTGGCCCATCTGGACCACAAAAAACATTTTGTTGCGCAAAGTGAACTGCATTCAGCGTACAGTTTTATGTGGTTACTTCTTGCTTCAAGATTGAGTACGATATATGATTGCGAGTAAGCAAATTGTCTTGTTTATTGGGTTTTTTATTATTTAAAAAAACATTTCCTGCACATTGGACTTGTGACTTTTCTTTAGCATCTTTTCATTAAAAATGTATTGATTTTGTGGATCAATGAATTTAAATAAAAACAATTTTTGTAGCATTTCATGATGTATTTGCGCCAATCGCATACTTTCAAAAGCTTTTTTGACAGCTGCCGCGTTGATGTTGTGAAACTACAGATGGCACTGTTTTTCTTTTCAACTCAAATTTGTGTAGTGCCGCGGGAATAGTTCTTTATGTAATCGAGAGATAAATAATGCTTTCTAGACACGAGACGTGTACGTGTAGATTTGTAACAAGAGGCCGCAGGCGGAGTGTGATTATACAACGGTTTTCTCAATAAAGCCAAACAGAAGTTTCGCTTTTCGTCACTAAAAATTGGATTCTGTGCCTTAGGATTTTTCATCACAATTTCACAACATGGGAAACTTTCAGCTACAGATGATTCAAAAACAAGGAGAGCAACTGTTGTTGTATATTGCTCACTCATTTGATTAAGTTTACTGAGTGTGTTTCGGGACAAGACGTGGTGGAACTGCAGAACTCATGTAACCCCTTTGTTTTTAGATTTATCGAATCACTCTCTAGACGCTATTATCCATCAGATTAGTAGATTTTGAATATTTTTCTACTTAAGTTCGCTCAGACAATGTTGGTACCCTGCTTTTTGTACTAAGATCTTGCAATTATTACATCATCACTGTCTTCCTATGCGATTGCCTTTTTCGATATCTTCTTTTCTGAAACGTTGAGTTCAACGTGCAGCTTGAAACCTTGTTATGCTACGGTCACCTTATCGAGTTTGTATTCACGAGTTTGTGGGCTTCTCCTCACATTTCAAACCATCCAATGCCTGATGTTCTCTTTCATTTGTCCATCTCCCTGGTAGTCTTACCCAGCTCCACTTTACAAAAATGCTATACATCCCTTAACAGCAACGACTTTTGTTTGCTGTCTAATGCACTGATTTGGCACGGAGCGTAATTCTCGTCGTCCGCCATTTTTTCTGGCACACCAGCCCTGAAGATTTTACATACAAACAAATTTGCCACATCATCCCGTCCACGATAATATTATCAAAATATTATCATTGCATGAAGTGTGTGAGCCGATTATGTAACTGGCGGTACCTAACCTACCTAAAACAGTAAACATCCTTTCCTTATCTGGCTTTGATTTTGAAAGTTAGCCAAGGTTGTTCATTGGAAAGGTCCTGAATATTGTCATGAATAGTAGACCACTCTTTGTCGTTGCTACTAAAACAAATTTCTCTTTTCCTTCTACTTTCGATATTCTACATTTGTATAATACAAAAAAAAATGGTTTCCATTAAGTACAATCAGTACAATACTAAAACGGGCATTTTGGTTCATATGACACAAACACCTTTGTATATTGGACAACGAAGAATGTTACTAAAGCACCAACGGCCGAACCAATTTGCGACACAGACCCCACCCATACCAGAGATTTTCCTCCTTGAGATCGAAACACGGATGTGATGGATAGTTTTATATAGCTGATCAGGGCAGTTACTAACGTCCAGAACAGTACCTGCAACGGAAATATTGAAGAAAAAAATGCTTTAAGTGAAAGTCCAAAAGCCTCCCACCAATAACTGTACTCACAATCAACACCTCTCCGCCAGTTTTACCTATCAGAGGCATAGAATCCCGATGGAGCACTGCTGTTGTGATTAAGTACGCTGTTATTGCCGCGGCCAGGAAGAAATAAAACGAAATCAATTTAACCGATGTATGTTTGACGAATACAGCCAGAAAGCATGCCACTGGATTTGCAATGGCTGTTAGCGTTGCGGTTAAGTGATAACTTTGGTATCCGTACGGCAGACACGAGTATGACTGAATGCCCGGGAAAACACCGCTACCGATCAGTGAAACGATTGCCATCAATCCCATCAAGTATTTGTAGGTAAGCGGCGAAATTTCTTTGTGCTGCTCCTGTTGAATGTCAGTCTTATCATTTGAGTCCAATGTTTTGCTGCGATCGTACGAGTAATCATTGCCATAATTTACTGTTCCCGCAGCATACTCTCGTTTGCACATTTTCAATTTGTTCAACAAAATAAATGCCAGACCTGGTGAAACGAAGTGAGTAAAGCGAGAAATTAGCATGAATTGCAGATTTTGTTTCTTTTGAATTGATCGTTAAGACCAGAGTTTGTCGTTTGTGGAAATTGTTTTAACGAAAACCTCTGATCTACTAACTCCCTATTCCCAACAACATCCGTAAATTGTTCGGTATATTTACCTGAGACAACCATCACAACAAAAACAAAGATGAAAAATTCTCGTGTCTCGAAACGCGGCGGCGACGTTTCCTGCCTGTATTCCATAGTGTCCGGATTCACCAGTATGCATTTCGGCGCCCCACCAACGCCTTGGATCAGTGCCATTATGCTGGACAGAAAGCCACTGAGTCCTTCGCCAATTAGGTACGTTATCAGGTATATTTCACGGAAACGGCCCATGTACGGCATAAACAGTACAGAACTCGTGCAGCCAACCACTGCGAAACAAAAACCGAGTGCCATCAATGCAACACTTCGATTTTCACCAGCCACAATTGCCGTTTTTTGGTAAAGAAATGCCATCGATATTGAGGACGTGCATCCAATCACATAGATGCCCAAAATCACGTAGCTGTCTTTCAGTTTCCGTGACGAGTACTTCTGGAATAAGGTGTAACATAACGGTCCAATATTACCCAGCTGAATGATTATCGACAGGTATGAGGGTAGACTCCAACTTTCCGGTGCTTTGGACACAATCAACGGCAATTGAATGAACATTGAATTCACACAGATCCATGATCCAATGCCGAACAATATGGCCAGTAGATCTACTCTAACATTACGATTGGCTAATTTCTCCCGATAGTCACTTAGATCGAATCGCATTGCAGTGGTGCCCAGTAGATGACAGTTTTCATTAGCTTTCGTACCGGTCGTGCTAGAAATGAATTTGAAATTTTATTTCTCCGGATAACACGGTGTGTGATAGATACGGTTGGGCGATTGAGGAAAGAGAACACTGTACGTGAAGTCTCAATTGAATGAATGTGGACGAGACGAGTGAAGAATAACTCATCCACATTTAAGTTTATCACCGATCCGTGTACAGAAATAGATGTTAGATAGACATGTCACACACTCATACTCTATGTTATGGAAGCAATTACGAGTCAATAAAATCACTCACAGACGTTCGCTAAACGATTCTCTTAAATCATGATTTTTTGTTGTATTTTATTTTGATTATAACACAACGACATGAAGTCGATTGTTTTAATGATAAAAACTCACTTACATTGTATCGAGATTTGAAGCCATTGCTATATCAATATTTGTGTCGTATGTTCATTGCTAATTTCGCAATCTATTGAGTCAATATCAACAGCTGAGACTAACAAAAAATAATGTTACCTGCTCGTGTTTTAATACTGTTCGAAGCAAACCATTTATTGCTTTTGCAATATTACCCAAACAGTTAAATATTAAACTTAATCAACACAAGGCATCAAGTGTAAATCATTTTTTATTTTGAACTTTTCGGCATTTTTTATGAATGAGTGTTGGTTGATTGTTGGCTATGACTTGACTATTTTTAGTGCTTCATATGGTCAAAGAGATTCACTACCACCACATTCACTACATATAGTTGAAACATCATTCAACGTGCAAGATATATTTTATGTTCGTGTGTGCTAGTTCGGTTCGTGGAGTGTTTTATAATAATGATGAGCACTCTTGTTTTGCTTATTATTTTATTGAAATTAATCAGTCGAATAACTGAAGCTATTTGATGGCTCGACATTTTGCTGTAAATTATCAGAAGATTTCTGATGAATTTTTCTTTTTGTGTGTCACAATTGCGATTAAAACTTTCTTAGTCCGGGCTCATCACTTTTCATTTCTTTAATTTTAAAGCTTATTTGACAGAAGAGTGTTTCAAACGTAAAAACTCGTATCAATCAAACGAATCAATCAACACCATCATTGATTTGCTAATTTAAATCTATTTAGCGACATACTTAAGCACTAGGCCAATGTTGAGGTTCTAGTGGTGTGCTTTTACATGTTCTGCTTTTACATGTCTTTACCTTCTTCAGGGCCGAAAGTGGCTTATTATACCACTAGTGATGAAATGTTAAAGCTTAAAAACAAAATCAAAGTTTGTTGATTTTTCGATAAATTTTTTGTAGATGCGAGACGAAGCGCGAGAGCCTAGGTCAAAAACTAAACGAAAACGTGAGTTTCCAATGTTTCATCCTCCAGTGATGTGAATAGAGCTATTACAATTTGATTCAACGTGCATTTAAAAATCGTGATGGCCGATACATATTAGAAACTTAGACGAAATTAGTGGCACGACTGACGTTTTCAATCAACTCAGTGGCAAAGATTAAAACTTTCGTCGCCTTTATTGAGAAAAACTTTGTTTGCAACTCGATGATAAATAGTAGTTAACATTGGATGCTGCGAAAGAAATTCATTACATGAAAGCGTGTTTTTAAGGAACAAGTTTCGGTAACTGTCCTTTCGACAAGTGTAGAGGAAGGCAAGGTATATAACTACACTTTCTATAAAACAGTTATCAAAAACACACTTGTGAGTTCCCATTTGTCACAAAATTGGTTTCTGAATTAATGAATTACGTAGCAGCATCCAATGTAATCTGGTTTGCTGCCTGCCATATGCGAAACTTCAATTCCACATAAAAATTTGTGAGAAAACAAATCGAAAATGTTCCATGTCATAAGCTTGTCCCACTCGACTTCGCCCCATCAGAACAAGCTTATGAAAATTCCTGAAAAATTCTACTTTCCATTAACGTGTGACAACAAATACTAATTTATACTCGCAGCAATTGAGTACAATAAAAACAGATTCGTATCAAAGATCAATTCAAAACACAACTGTTTATTAATAGCCGCAAATTGCAAGTTGTTGGCAATAATTACGCAAATAGGTTCTAATGAAATGTCCGCTGGATATTTTTATTGTTAAATTCTAAAAGTGGTGGCTAAATTATTATAAAACGCCTTGAACTCCGACGCACCTTATGTTCGAATCTCATAAACACGAATGCACTACACATTCACATATTTGATATATACATTACCCACCGTGATGCTGAGAATGTCTGAACACGGGCAACAACAAGTAATTCGTTTTGCTTCTCCAAAGCTAATATCCTCAGGGATGAAATTTCAGAAAATCAGTTTCTATGGTAACTTTTCCAAACATTACCAATCCACAGCTGTGTTTTTCTTAACTCAGATAATAGTTCTGCTCTTTGTCAGTGTGTATATTGAATGAACTGAAGTTTACACAAGTGTTTTTCGTTCGAAACAATTTGTCAGGGCTTTTCTGGAAAACTATAGGACTGGTTCTCTAACGTTGTTTGTTCGGAAAATTGATTTATACAGAATATCGTTATGAGATGAATGTTGTTGTACAAAACAATGGAAACCTATATTGACGATTCGATTTCAGTTGGAAAGTGGTGCAATGAAAATCCTAAATAATTCCTAGCATGAACATTAGAAATTTTCGGACTCCGGATTTCGGAGGCCTAAGCATCCAAAATAGGTCCTGCATTTGCTTCATAATATATAAAGACAGTAGTCATGTTTTACTAGCTGTGACTAGAAACAGACAACACAAGCAATAGTACACGCATACACGTATGAAAATTTAGAGGTTTTCGACGTATCAAATGCTAGTAACAATGCCATGCACTTGACCAATACTCTCCATGCATGAGTGCAAACAAAGTCAGCTGTCAAATGGAGTACTGTATGAGATTTTATTCCCACTCTTTTTACAGTGCAAAATATTTGTATGGTCCACTGTCCAGTTTCAGTACTCTATTTAGATGACCACTCATGCCTCGAGAGTATTGACTTGACCAACAAATAGAGTAAAAAAGACATTTGCGCAAGGCTATACACTGAGGAGGTCTTGCCAAACAGGTAATCAGCTCACACACCACTTCTCACATACAAATTTGAGTTTTTTTTTGTATAGACATATAATGGTGTGACGCCTTCTCCCTGAAAAAATGACGTATGGCAAGACCTCCCCAAAATCTAGTATCTGAGGGCTTCAACCCGAGGTACATTTACTCATTGCGATACAAAATTTCGCCGGGATCACGCACCTTTTGATGATTTTTTCACAAAAAAAATTCACCACATCATCACGGCGACGATAACGGCGAAAATTTTTGAATGAAATCCGTCATATTATCGTTCGCTGCTGTGGAGTGTAACAGGCGTTTTTGCATCGAGATGACCTCCACAACAGTACATAGTCTTGCCATTACCACTCCAGTAACTTTAATTGAGACGGGAAGAAACGAAGAAGATACGGGCGCACACTTGATATGTGATTGCCCAAAGTTTATTAAACTAAGACGTAGGGCACTGGGACACTATGAGGTGGCTCCTTCAGAAGCTGCTGCTCTGAATGATTTATACGATGACCGGGAGAGAAACAAAGGATCAATAGATCTGTGTTTCGTGACTACGAAAGTGGTCACATCCCAAACTGATAAATTTAATCTAACTTTAATTGGTTTTTCCATTTTTTTAAAATTAACCCAACACCATGGCAATACAAAATGTCAAACAATATTCTTTATTCGTGTCCTTCTTCAACTGTAAATGCTCGGTTTCGCCTCTAATCTTTACAAAACCAGTGTCATTCCAATATTTGTACCATTGATAAATTTATATATCACCGAATTGAACGTCCCACAGCTTGCGAGCTTTTCTAAAAATGGCAGAGCTTTTACAGTGTTGAAAAAGTTACACGACAGTGATTTTAGATAGTAGAGGAGCAGAATTTGGCTTTGCTCAAATGAAGTACTAGATGCTTATGTTTTGTCACATCTCGTAACGAATCTTGTTCTTCTTTTGTTAGATACAATTTAAGCAAAGAGTGGATTACAAACACAAACACAAAAACGACAAACTCAGAAAACACGTCGCTAAATTCACTTTTATTTGAGTGCATAAATTAGTTAAACGATGAGTCAGTGTACGTCTTCAGAATGATAAATTATGTTAATCCATAGAGTTAAATCCACAAAACCTTCAAAACACAGATCAAAAAATTTAGAAAAAAAAGTCTACCTGTTATACACGGCGCTGTGTCCATTTCTGACTGATTTGTTTTCCATTACTTGTTCATAATTCTGTCTTGATATTTTCACCGCTTTTTCCTGATTCGTATACAAGTTTATCAAGATTTGAATTAGATTAATTTTGACACAAATTCAGATATTTGGTAATGCATTACACTCATTTTGTGATGAAATATATATTTACACACGTTGGTTCTTGTTTAGTTCAATAAAACTCAAGAGATCGTTTGCTATCTTATGTTTGAGTTATCACAAACGCACATTACATTTATTTATGTTTTCCATTTTTCTTAAACGAAAACAGAATATTATGGTAGCTGATGCTGATGTGCATGTACCAATGTACCACCAAGTCGTCGTACTATTACGTTGAATTTGATAAAGTAGATTTCACGTTTTACAATTTGATTTATAATCAAAAACTAATAATAAAATTTCTACCCGACTGTGGAACTAATTAAATATTTTGGTTAGATAAGATGATGACATGTTGATAACACAAAAAAGAACAGAAGGCAAAGTGTCATTTTATGCCGAAATAAATATTTTTCGGTGTTATAAATTCTCAAATATAAGGCGCGTGTTATTTCATTTCAAATTTTCAACCATTCACTTTTGAAGTATAAGTTTTAATTACATGGAATGGGTTGGCATTCAAACGCTCTGCCCAGAAGCTGTGATCTCATTTTCATATTATGGAAATGGAAATTAAAGAAACAAAATGGTATAAGAGGTGATTCATGAACGATGTCACGCAAGAGGGGGAGAAGAATCGAGCGCTTACATTTTCTCGAAACTCGTACAATTTTCTTTATGTGACAGGTCGAGAAACGTCGACATACCTATGAAATGATCCCTATCCCTAAACCATCAGACTTTCATTGAAACATTGGGTGTATACTTTGGTATCTCTGAAGTATGCCAAACACAATATAATTTCCCCTAAACAATGCAGAAATTGATGGTGCTGTTGATTATTGTAGTTCACATGAGATAGTCCCACCTCACATATTATCATTTCCCCCTTCATAATGGTTAGCGGTATTCATAACATGATCCCTTCAATTTTAGCAACTTACTTTTATACGCTCAAATATCTACATTGAGTGTTCCATTTCGCAGACGTGTTATCATAAATTATATTTGTTTAAAAATAAATGAATTGAGTATCAATCCGAAGGAACAATTGTTCTTCGAAATGTACACAATAAAAGTTAAACTTTTTTGTTTCAGTTGGTCGTTGCTCTATTTCTATCAGTGTGTAGGTGTGTGTTCTCATTCAACGGCATACGGTTGTAGAGAAAGAGAGAGATGTATCCGTAGACAATGCAACTCCAAGCAAGGAGTGCATTGACGAAGTAGATGTTTATCACACTTTGTCAACATAGTAGATTACGTATTGGTTTGGAGACAATTTTTACAAAAGTGGCGCTTGCAGATCAAGGCGATTCAACCACACAAGTCTACATATGCGTTGTGTAAAAAGCTCATAGAGCGCTAAGTAGAGGTGACCTCTACTAGAGGTTTTAGTCTGGCCCGAAGCCCCGAATTCATTTTTCTAACCAAGATACAATTCGAACTCCATATGCATTTTAAATGAAATACTTAGGGGTACTCTCTATCTATATTTAGTCATAGCTTAGGGCCGAGTAGCGGCCTCAGTTCACCGACATTTCATTCGACTTTGATATAAAATGAAAATTATGAAAATCGGATGACATTTATTCAAGCTTTCGACCTGGGTTTTTGGATTCAGTTCTTGTAAGAAGTTCTCAGATCCGGGGGCTGGGGTGTCACTGATGTCAATAATCATCCAAGTTCTGTATACATGTTAATAACATATAAATAAATGCATAAGTTATGAAAAGTACCAGAAATTAACTACTGTCAAACACGCGTAAGTTGATCACTCTGAGAGACTGATCATTTTACACAGACCAACTAAACGGTTCTGTTTTTGAGTGACACTCTTCATTTTTATGCCCTTTGAAGGAAATAGTTTTATTTTCTAGAAAAATGTTTTTGTTTCGTTGGAACTGCGTAAAGTGGCTGATTTATACAACTGACCACTGATCAACCTACGCAGTTTTTGTCCTAACGTCCTAATGTCTCGAATTTGAATTCGCGTGACTCATGATTCAATGAAGGAATAACCGAAAATTCACACCGTAATTGCGCGTCAGATTCGAAAAGAAACGCAAAAATGTTTGTTTTGACGGACCATCGCGCAAGTTTGTGTCAAAGCTTAACTTGACAAAAATAAAGTAAACTTCGTCAAGTTGAGCTTTCACACAAACCTTACACCCTCAATATAATTACTGTTTTACAGCGTGAATAGTATCTGAAAAAGTGGTCAACTTATTCGCGAATTTCATGTATGCGAAGAGGGCGGCAGAAAAATATCGGACACATGTACTCTCAGATTTTTTACGCTATACTCTTATGTCACTACTTTCTATGTACAATTTCGGGCACAAGGACTTTCGATTTTTTCCGTAACGCATCGCGTCGGTAATTGTTATCACATTTATTTACTATCAACCCATGAAATAAGCATTCAATTGGAAGTTTACTAACCAGAACTTGAATTAAAAAAAAAAAAAATTCGGAGAAAAAATATTTGAAAATTTGGCGCCATTACTTAAAATCATCACACGCAACACACTCTTCGATATGAATTTTTTTTTTATTACACACAAAACAGAAAAAAATAATATGGAACGTTTTAATGTCACACATCTACGTAGAGAGAAACATTTTGGAAATTAATTTTTTTCCACACGAAAACAAGTGGAATATAAGGAACTGTTAATGAACCGATTCAACATAGTAATCAATTATCTACGTACCTATGCAGTGATATCGATAAATTGTGTGAATCCGGACTGGATTCGAGTGTGCTAGAACGAGTCAAACAAAACTAATAAAAAACTGAAATCACCTCTACAACTCTACTAGTCCTTTTGTTCAATAAATTATATAAACTGAAACTGTGATGTAAACAATGTGTAAGTGATCTTGAAGAGAGTGTAATATGAAAATAGAAAAACTATAGCCAAACCAATCCAGCTATAATTACAAATTGATTGTCCAAATTGAATATCCAGTGGCAGAGAAATTAAAGCAAAAGAGGTTTTGTGTTACACATTTGACAGAAATAAAAATTTTTTTTTCTTCTATAGTTGTTGAGAATGACGTTCAAGGGACACGTATTAGTATTAGACATTGCGAGATAATGAAAATTTTTACGAATAATTTCAATGTGAAAATTGGAAATTGCAAACGTACCTTCGAAGTGATTATTGTGATAGAGAATTGACAATTTTTTTCAAAAACCAAAATCTAAATAAAATAAAATTCAATCCACCATGAAATTGACATTTTGCGAATTGTTTTTGCTGGTGTTTTGTTTGATCCACGTAGTATTCGGTGAATTGCAGGGTCCCCCCAGCGACACTAACAATCGAATTAAAGATAAAGGGGACAAGGAGGAAGATTCAAAGACTGTACAAAATGATCGGAAGGCCGATGAAATGGCCAAAGACGAGGCGTCAAGTTCAACATACAGTGGATTTACGCCCGAAGAGGTGATCAAATTGATTCAATCGTCGAACTTGGAACAGGACATGGAACAGAATAAAATGACGGACATGCTATCCAAGCTGGTCGACAGTTATGCCAAGTACATTAACGAAATTGAAGACATGGATCAACCGATCGAAGAGTCGAAAATTGAAGATGAACCTCCCAAAGAACTTACACCGGAAGAAAAGGAACTCGAAAGTCTGTACGAAACCGCAATGAAAATTCTGAATAAAACTCGAGGCGATAAAACTGCTGCCTATGCTGTGCTAACACAAGCAGCTGTTAAGGGTCACGAAAAGGCGCAAGCACACATTGCCTGGGCCCAATTGCTGGGAAACCATATGGATCGTAACATTGAAATGGCGAAAGAGACGTTTTTGAAGTTAGCGGAGAACGGACTGCCCGAAGCCAATTTGGTGAGTCTTTTCATATTTTAAACGAAAACCATTTCTCGAACCGTTCATGATGTTTCAGGGACTCGGCTTTATGCATGCCAGTGGAATTGGCTTTAATGTTAGCCAGGCTAGAGCACTCGTTCACTATACAATGGCAGCGTTGGGTGACAATTCATTCGCTCAAATGGCACTGGCGTACCGTTATTGGGCTGGTGTTTCGGTGCCAGTAAGCTGCGAAAAAGCATTGGAATTTTACCGTAAGGTTGCCACGAAAGTAGCGTCCAAAATTACGTTTTCCGGTGGTGCGTCCGTACATCGAATCCGTTTATTAGACGAAGTTGAGAATGCTGGAGTCAGTCCAGCTATTCTTGACAATGACTTGATCGAATATTATCAACTATTGGCCGACAAAGGGGATGTGCAGGCTCAGGTCGGCCTGGGTCAGTTACACTATCAAGGTGGACGTGGTATTCCGTTGGATCATCAGAAAGCCGAGCAATATTTCACGTTAGCTGCAAATGTTGGCAATGCGGTTGCAATGGCATATCTGGGAAAAATTTATCTCGAAGGAAGTGAACATATCAAAGCCGATAACGAGACTGCGTTGAAGTTTTTCTTCAAAGCCGCCGAATTGGGAAATCCGGTCGGTCAGAGTGGCCTGGGCATTATGTACTTGCAAGGGAAAGGCGTTTCGAAGGACACCAGCAAAGCTTACAATTATTTCACACAAGCAGCCGAACAAGGCTGGGTCGATGGTCAACTGCAATTGGGGAATATGTATTTCAGTAAGTCGAAGACGACGAACATTTCAGTTTTTAGGTCAAACGTCACAAAATGTGTCCTTCTTTGCAGGTGGGATCGGCGTTAAGAGAGACTTCAAGCTGGCTAACAAATACTTCAATTTGGCCTCACAATCCGGTCATGTTCTCGCCTTCTACAACTTGGCTCAAATGCATGCCGTTGGCCTGGGAATGATGCGATCATGTCCGACTGCAGTTGAACTCTTCAAAAATGTGGCTGAGCGTGGAAAGTGGAGCGAACGTCTGATGCAAGCCCATCAAGACTACAAATCATATCGATTTGACGATGCGTATATGCAATACGCCTTCACGGCTGAACTAGGCTATGAGGTTGCCCAAAGCAATGCTGCTTTTATCTTAGATCGTGGCGAAACGACACTGTTCAAAGATCGATATGAGGATCTAGTGCGTGCGTTGCAGTATTGGGGCAGAGCTGCTGCTCAGGGCTACTCGGCGGCTCAAGTGAAATTGGGAGACTACCATTACTATGGTCTTGGTACAAATGTTGACTATGAATCAGCTGCGTCGCACTACAGGTAAAACTTTCATGCTATCATCGGTAGTGGTCTCACATATTTCAACTCTCTCTGTGTCTTTTATTGATTCCAAACAGAATGGCATCCGATCAACATCATAACGCACAGGCCATGTTCAATCTGGGTTATATGCATGAACAAGGCTTGGGAATGCAAAAGGATTGGCATTTAGCCAAACGATGTTATGATTTAGCTGCCGAAACAAGTGTCGATGCCAAAGTTCCAGTTGCCTTAGCACTCATGAAGTTGTCGTTAATGTTTAAAATGGAATCCATCCGAGACGTAAGTTCAATGCTTTGAATTAGAATCTGGCACGTCCTTCATCCGAACGTGTTTTCCTTTTTCGTTTCATAACACAGAGTCCCTTCCGAATATTTTTGCAACTGGACGAAAATATCACCTCCAATTGGGACCTGTATCTCATTACCATTCTAACGCTGCTACTGGGCATGGTCATCTATCTAAGACGTCCACCTGCTCCCGAGCCTTTACAAAATCAACCGCACGTTGAACAAGCACCACCACAACCGCAGCAGCCACAACTAGCACCGCAACAGGAGCAACCAATAAGTACAGCATCTC
This sequence comes from Phytosciara flavipes, assembly GCA_026413405.1. Classification (NCBI taxonomy): domain Eukaryota; kingdom Metazoa; phylum Arthropoda; class Insecta; order Diptera; family Sciaridae; genus Phytosciara; species Phytosciara flavipes. The sequence continues at coordinate 16,521 of JANTFA010153862.1, forward strand.
AGCCAACACCGCAAACCTCCTCATCTACGGAAACACCACAATCCACAACTACGCAACAGCCATCACAACAATCGGGATCTGTTGATAACAACGCTCCAGCTGGTCAATAGAATTGTTTTTCTGTGAATTTTTAAAACAAATTGAGCCAAATGCAAGCAAAACAAAATCGAAAATTTCGAATGTAAATAAATGAAAAATGTTGTTTCTTACCACTAAAGAATGGCCCGAACAGTCGTTTCATTTCGGTGTCTTTCCACGCACAGTTTTGCAGTTTGGATAACATTGTTCCTGTTCGGCAGTAATTCGAATAAAATGTGCACGTTGGCTGATTGAACCCGAACCCGAATTTCACTTCAGGTTGTAAAAGTTCACACAAGAAGTAAGATTTGTCAATCATTTAGTCACGAGTGCGACGATTTGTAGTTTTCAGTCTGTATGTGCGCCAAACAATTTGAGTTTTGAGTGAAAAAGAAATTTTCAACGCATGAGAATTGCGCGAACAGTCCGAATTCAAGGCTGCGATAGGTGGTAATTAGCATCGGTTTTACATCAGGCAATACTATTTAATGATCTAGCCTCTAACCCGTCAAGGGTTGTTACGGCGGATTATTATCAATACTATCCCCTTGTCGGTGGTGACACCTATCCATTTTCATAATAAATCTAGATGAGAAGGATACATTGTGTTTCTGTTTTCTAGCGGACTTAACGTGACAATTCATGAGTACTATTGTGTCACCATCTAGCTAGTATAGCTCTTAGCTAGCACCCCCGTAAAATTAGTCGTTAGTTCATTGACATGGGAGTTAGAAACTCATTTCCCGGGAGCCATCTGAGTAGCTTTCGTTTACAGCTTTTTATTTCGTTGCTAACTTCACACTAGATATGAGTGGACATACCTGCCCGAACTTATGGGACTTATATATTGGGTGATGAGCTGAATTTAGTAGTTAGTCCGGCTGGCAGTCGAGCGACGCTGGGCACAGTCCTAACTCATCATGTCAAGTCGGCGTTCGGGTCTTCTTCACGCTCATAATTACTAATTTGAGACCCACCTCCTTGCTTGCACGCCAAAATTTATGTGGCAATTGCCGCGCACATTTTCGGGAGGCCCACTCATCTCTACAGTCTAGTCTACACTCTTATCAAAAAAAAATTCAAAACAAAAAGGACATATACTACTACAGGCAGAAGTATTTACAGATTGAGAAAACATCCGTAAATCACGTCTGCAGTTTCTTTGGATTACCTGTTCTGTCCTGATGACGTGGTTGCTGTCCCCTTTATAGCTGGACTTAAGTGAATGGAATACAAATCTTTTTTTTTTCAAATTTGTTGCGCCAAAGAGAAAAGGAAAGCAGCATGAGCGGTGAAGTTTGACAATAATAAATCTGTCATATATCAGCTCATCATCAAAAAGAGAAAAAATGTGTGCTACATGCATTCAAGTTTGGAATCTGAAAAACTATTGAGATAACATTTTGAATGTTTGTATTTGATTGAGTAAATGAAATCAAAAATAACAGAAACGATTTGCCTGGTTATCACTCTCCCGAATTATGGGAAAATCACGCAAAAGCCATTTGAGCGAATGTTTTTTTTTTGATCAATTTTGTTTTCAAATAAAATGAGAAAAATAGAAAAATTCATCGATGTGTAGCATCTTAAATGTCACTGTAGCGCGACCGCAGAAGAGACCGCTTCGGCCGCTCTCACAATCATACTCCGCCGTCATATATTGATATGTCTCTATGTCCTGTAGTATGGTATGGTTGGTACGCCTGCTTTTTTTTTTTAAAGAAATGTCAATGAACAATGAACATTACAATAAGCTATAGCATATTAAAATTTAAGTGACTGAAAAAAAAAAATACCAAAAAAACAAAGCTTGGTGAAATTTTCTAAGTGAAATAAATCGTGTTTAGTCCTCTAGTCCACCGGAAACCTCAGTATTTTTTTTTATTATTTCATTGACAAAATAAACTATTTGGTCTGCGATAGAGAGAGGCCATGATAGCCCAGCTTTTAATTTTTTTATGCTCTTATATGGACTCCATGGAACTATGGATAAAATATTATAAAAAATGTAAAAAAACTGAAATCTGTGAATTTTTGTTTCATTATCAACAATCGTGTACGGAACGGGGACGGATCCAACTAACAAATCAGTGACAAAATCTTAGTTTTGCTGGTTGTTCAATGTTTTTTTTTTATATTCTTTCGTCTTGTCGATTATAAATATGTTGACCGTAAGCTGTGTGTGATGTGTTCAGTACTCTTTTTTTTATAATTTTGTGTGTTTCATTTTAACTCTCGTAGAGCTGAACTTTTAAAAAACGAACACACACATTTCGATTTGTGTAAAGTGTAAAAGGTTACAAGGAACAGAAGAAGCAAGAATTAAAAGATGTTTTCATTGGTCGTATGGTCAAGTGGAACGATAGAACGATAGGAAATAGAATATTTTGTTAGATTATGTGCGAAATGTGTAATGAACGAAACAAAAGCAGGAAGTGAACATAGTGTAATAAGTAGAAACTTAAAATATCAAATTTTGTGATCGATTGATTTTGTGTGTGCTTCGATGAGAGTAGAGATCTATACTCGTGAAACAAAGACATAAAGGACGACGGCGACGACGAAGACAACACCAGCAACAACAACAACAAGCACATTCACAACGACGACGACGGCAAACCCTTTTATCAACACTGTGGGTGCTGACTGATATGAACACACACCAAAACAATTTATTTTATAATTTACTTCAGTTTTATGTCAAGAAATTAATGTCTAGCACTCGGTCCATATCGACGGCGAACAACAGTCATACGGTCAGCAACAGTAATGTTGGCTATCTATTGAATGGAATGTACTCAAATGTTGATAGTCACATCGATCGAATTTCGTTAAAAGCGTCAAACGATGATCTGGATTTGTCGCCGCAATCAGCGTCCTTTTCATTGGTACACACAAAAAAGCAACCGTCAACGGAACCAATAAAATTGCATGAACAGTACATAACCAATACGTACCCCAAATCGAATCTATTCTGTTCCAATTGTTCATTGGTGGAACGACAGTACCAGCAGAAATTGGTGAAAAGCAGCAGCAGCAGCAATATCAATCAAATAGTCAGTCAAACGGTTAATGGTTCCATCGGAACGGGCCTGGAGAAGTCACGTGTGTCATTTCCGACGATTTGCGACTGTTTTTCCGTCCGCGTCAGTGGTTCCAATCTGATTCAAGTATCCAACGCAATGGTGGGTAGTTCTTCGCTACCGCAACAACCACAACAGAAGCCACAGCCCCAGCAAATACCCATCCCATACAAACTAGTACCGAATCTAACGCCAACAACCATAACAGCGACAACTACCTCATCATCAGCATCGTCAACATCGCAAAAAAGTCTGCCATCCGTAACGGGAAACAGTAGTAGCGTTCCACCGTCATCGAATACCAATCATCGGGCTATCGTCATGTCTAGCCAGGCGAAATGTTCATTGGAGGAGAAACCAAAGGCATTGGTTGCTACGCCACAACAAGTTATGGAATTGTACATGAACAAATTGACACCCTACGAACATCACGAAATCTTCAAATACCCGCAAATCTATTTTATCGGAGCGAATGCGAAGAAACGACCCGGCCTAGTCGGACCCAACAATTCCGATTATGACAATGAACACGGTTCATACATACACATACCCCACGATCATGTTGCTTATCGATACGAAGTATTGAAAATCATTGGAAAGGGTAAGTTTTGAGGACTTCATTCACAAAACAAAAATTATTTTTTTTTGCTTTTCTGGTATTTTCCCGAATTCAATACACCACACGAACCCCGACTGATTGTTTGCGTGTCCTTCGGAATTAAAGTTATATTTACTCATTCGCACTTTGCGCTCTGCTTCAACCAGTATACGTGAAATGAACAACAAAAAAAAACGGCAATTAACGTTTTCTTTTGATCCAAGACACCAACGCACATTTTCTCATTGCCCCTGTTTTTCGTCTGCGTTTTCGATGCGAACAAATAAACTTCAGTCAAGTTATAGCCGCATCGATTTACAATAGTTGGACAAGCGATCCCCCTGTCCGTCTCTATTTCTACTCTCATGGACGGACATGGAAATAGTGCGCGAACCTGGTATCCTGGTTACCGGGAAGGAAATTGACGAAAAACTTGGTTACCGGGAAATCT
>JANTFA010153863.1:0-10920 GCA_026413405.1 Phytosciara flavipes
ATTTGATAACAGTCAAAACAGAATTTTTATTATGCGCGAAACGACTTGAATTACTCGTTGTCAGCCATCTTTACTCTCTCGTTACTCTCTTTACTCACTTGTGGAATTACTTTCGCAGCATCCCATGTCATGTCGCCAAGAAAAATGCACAGAGGGTTATAGGATCTATGGATCACAATATGTAGGAGAAAAATTCGGGTCAATGCTTCACTTATCGTACGTTCGTGACAGCGCCATTTCGTTTTAACCTTCACCAAAGCTTGAAACCGCACGAACTTTTACAATTTACAGTTTTACAAACAAATTCAAATTCGCGTAAAACGGAGAAACGAAATTAGAATTGATTTGAAATTAGAGTATAATTTGAGAAAAAGTATAATTTGAAAAAGTAGAAAGATTTCGATAAAGGTAGATGCTATTTGCACCCGGGGGCAAACAGTGCATAAAACACTATTTGCACCCGAGTGCAAATAGTGCTCAGATACTCGCTCGGATACTATGGAAAGTATATAAGGAGCGGATTGAGCCATGTTTATCACAATTGTCACTGAATGACGCCTAAGACATCGAATATTGATCGCCTATAGGTTCTGGCCAGAATGTCATTGTAATAAAACGCAAATCCGACAGAAAGAGAGACAGCGAACCGCCAGCCAAGAACCGTTGATGTTCCTCCTGCCTTGCAATATAATGCTTTCGTTGCCATTTGTAGAAGGAAAACCAATGGTGGATTGATCTATTCCTGATTCCTGATGAAAACCGTCTACGTAAGCGGTCCACTAGTGGTTTGTGATATATTTATCGCAGTCAAACTACTTTTGTGTGGCTGATGATCTCAGCTTTCCAGCTACATTTTTGGAATTTACGACAAATAAGGTGGACTCAAAATGGACTCAGTTTTAAATTTCATATATATTTCCGATCAAATAACAAATTTCACATGTAGCAGAATCTCGTGTTTTCTATCTTTGTGTACCCACTAGTAGCGAACGATAACAATTTTGTCTTTTTATTCTATTTGAATGTAACTAGTGGATTGAAGAGAACATTCAACAAATATTTAATACCTCGATACAAGTCCTGAACTCGGCCATTAACTGTCGGACTATCGACAATCTGAAACGTTTCAATATCAGTCGCTTGGCACTTGATGCACCCAATTGCCGTTAAGCTAATAAACGGTTTTTCCTTGCCCAGCGTCATGAACGCAGCCTCTTTATCAGTGTTGTGATTATTTGTCAGAATGCCTTTGAACCAAATCTTATCGAAAATTTTCACTCTACCGGTGAAGTTCCCGAAACTATGCGAAGCTTTTAGCACCACATCGGCCGGCTTTTCGAACAATCCGGAGGTCATTCGCACGACAATATCATAGTCGTAAACGTTCCAATTGTTCAGATTGCATTTTTTCTGATCATCGAAGAAGTGTTGCATGTCGTTGCACTCTTCCGATTCGTTGCAACGAATCTTATTCCGTTCGCCATACCAACACATTATGATGTCGGCCCAGAATGTAGGCAAGTAATTTTTGATCAAATTGGCTCGGACATTTGTTACTTTGGCTATTTCAACATTGAGTACCGTTCCGTCCCACTTAACAATGCTGCCATCCAAATGCGAACATCTCACCTGGGTGTCGATTTTATTGACGTGCTCCCAGGCTGGTACGTTGCAATATTTGTAGTACAAATCCCAGCTTAATTTCGGCGACGATTCTTGCGTATGATGGTGATGATGATGATTGTTGGTGGGCTTATGGCCGATCAGAGTATCATAGATTGATGGTTGCGAGTGGGTACTTTCGAAATTTGATGTCATGTACGGTAGAGTCAAGAAAGCGGTTGCAACAATACACACAATGATCTGTGAATCAAAAGGAATGAAAAACTTTCCGATAGAGTCCATTGATCTTTTGTTTACGCATGAAAAACTCACCTGCAACACGGTAACATATTTTTCAGTTCTACGATTCGCTGCCATAAAGCACGAACCGATTACAGCAAAAGCGGCTGTACAAATTGAGGCCACAATGCGTACGGTTGGATCAGTCAGTGACAACCATTCCACAGCGGCAAATACTGGTATCATTAATGTTACCTGAAACACGCAATCCACGTATCATGTTGATGTTGATCAAGCGAAATTGCCGACGACGGAAAAACTTACGATTCCGAAAAGAGGTAGGAATAAAAGTAGTCCAGCCAAGCCCAGAGCGGCTCGTACTAGGCCAAACATAGTCGCACATTGTGAACTGATTAGACAAATTTGCAGCCAGCTGAGCGTAACACAATGCGGTATCAAATATCGATACGTTCCGTGCCAGTTCTTTCGGCTGGCCAACAATAACAAAACACCAGGAATCAACAGGTACAGCAAGGCTCGACAATTCAAACAGAATTCAATTCCATTCCCCACCACGAACGATGGAAAATTGGGAACCTTTAAGTCCAAAAAACGCCAACCAGTTGTCACAACTGTGTCCATTTCGTAGGGATACTTGGCCAGCATGTTGATGCCAAATGAAACGAGAATTAACCAATCAGGACACGGGCCAGATGAACTGTACATGAATGCAAACATCGTGATGAAAACCAGAGTGAATGACACGACAGTGATCTCAGAATGTGGAAGCCATTGATCGGCGATGATGGGATTGAGCATTACGTTGCCGAAGAATGCCACAAAAAAGTAAAGGTACGGCTTCATGTTGTTCCGTAGAAATTGATTTTCCGATGCGTTGACATTGAAATTATTGTCGCTGTAGCTGAGAAACAAACCAGACCACATGCGGAAATCGATAAAATCGTGCTTCGTCTTCAGCATCTTGAAACTCGATATTATCATCACGACAAAGCTAAGATAATAGAGGCCCATGGGAACCAGCAGCGTTACACTGTCACTGGCACAAAATGCATAGACAAATAGAAGAACCAGAAAGTTCAAATTGGACATCGTAGACTCGGGAAACGAGGCCATTGATTTGATGAAACGGTGATAGCACAAAATGAAAAACAAAATGGGATGGAAGATAAGTCTGTGAAAGCATGGAATGTGATCCAGCGTTTGTGGATGAGGAACAGAGAGCGTAAGCGCCTGACTAACTGACGGCATATTTCCATTCGAGTAATGACTAGCGGCCGACACCAAATGCGCTTCAGTTATAGTGTGCGCCGATCCATACATGTCGTTGCGGCGAGAATGAAAAGGTGACGGTGAGATATGGCCATTGGACGACGACAATTCGTGATCATCGGATTCGGTGCACTTTCGACGATTCTTTTGAATCTTATAAATTTCACGCATTTTCCGCTCCAATTGGGCTGCTGTGATGTATTCTTCACCGTTGGAGAGACATGCGAAAAGTTCGCGTGCTGCTTTTCTGGCCGCTCGCTCACCGGTACTCATGTCCAGAAAGGACTGCACCTACACTCAATCGGATGATTTTAGCACCACTGTTCGGTTATTGTATCTATTGACGAATTTACCTCACACTCATTTCGATCGTCAATTCCTCGTCTGGTTCGGAAGCATTCGGACAACATTGCTAGTGCATTCTTGTGTCCTTGGTCGGCAGCTCTCATCAGCCAATGTACGCCCAAGGAGTGATTCGCTTGTTCACCAGACTCTGTGGACATAGAAGAAGACGTGAGTATTGTTTTCTGCATACAAGTTCGTCTAATAACAAACCAGAGTTCTCTTCTAAAAGTTGACGGGCCAAATCATATTGTACTGTTGAATGAAGAAAAGAATTTTCATTTCAAATATCAAGAGTATAAAGAACGAAATAACTCATCTCTAGATAAGAGATTGACTTGCGAATAAGCGTTCACTAACCTTCCGAACAACCATCCTCGGCTATATGAAACTTTAAATTTTTCAATGAAGATCGATCTGCTTTCATGGATTTTTTTTTTCAAAAATTGAATTTAGTAAAAATGAATATTCAAAAACCAATACTGATGTTACCCTGCAGATTCCATTTTCTCCGCTGAGGTTTATCTTGAGGTTCTGAGTTCATCCAATGTGCCATATTTGAACCAAAAATAGTTCGTCAGTCTCTTGATTCACTGGTGCTAGTTCATAATTTGTTGATTCGACTTTGTTTTGATTAGTTATGAATTTCTTGTGAATGTCACTTTGACCGCCGATAAGACAATTCCGTCGCGTCTGGGAGTTGCCGCTATAATTTTGCGAAAAGAAGCCAGTTCAATTTAAATGAAAAGGACGATTTTTGTAATGATTGTTATGGTAGTCATTCAGATATTCGAATTTAGGTTAGTGCTGCTTTTATAACGAGCTATACGAGCGAACAATAACTGGTATTGTGAACTCAACTCCATTACACTGGCTATACGTTGCTTCCAATATTGCACCGCCAATTGATAATTCCAGAAGTTCTGATGAAAGCTCCCCATCAAACAAGAACTCGAACATCCTCCACCATCGAGGCTTGTATCACGTTTGTCTATTTGGAGTGACGTCGAAATCCGAGATACTCGCTTCGATCTCGACGGAGAATGCAAGAAATATTGGAATGAGTGGCCAAATTTTTCAAATAAAATCCTCATCGAAAACCCACATGAAAAATAGGCTGGCTTTGACCTTCCCCGACTAGAGTGGAAGATGCTCAATTACATCGATGGAAATTTCATGAATCTCCAAATCGTGATTGCAAAATCGATGATTTTCAGACTTTGAATCACATTTTATGTGACTGTCCGTTGCGGAAGTTTAACTGTTGTGATTGACTGTCTTTGCTTAGACATTGATGTGTGATGATTGTAAATTCGACTTGGTCGTAGATTGTGAACTTTAGAAGAAATTTTTGTTGATCTTAAGAGACGAGAGACGTGTAATTGTCATACGATCATTAAAAACGAGCTATTTGCTTTTGAAACGCGGCCGCAATACAACTTGTTCGAAATCACACCTTCAGGAGCACGTATGAACATTTGGAAGCTTTTTGACGTTTCAGATACTAGTTTTCAAGCTAGTAGCAGTGCTTTGTAGTAGACCATGTGAGGATACAACAGTTGTTACTGTACAAGCTAATCCGTCGAAAACGATTCATACCCAATGGAAATATCGAAACGAAAAAGGAAGGTGAAAAACAAAGTTTCAACTTTCGCTTGCGATCTCGATATATTTTCCTGTGGTTATATTCCACACCAATTACTTCCATTTTTCTATAATACAATCGTAAGAAATTCCCAGCAAGATTCCCAGCAGTCATCAGTGGTGTTGAATGACTGAAAAATACCGACACTTTACCTTCGATCATGTGCTTCATTAGATTCCGAATGAGTGAGATTCAAATTGATGGTAAAGAGCAAAGTATTTGTATTGAATGCGAATAAGATTTTATTTTCCGTTTAGATGAAATGTTTGAATCTAGTTGATTCTGATATCAACGCAGTTTCTGAAAGTCTGAGCTGGGCCACCATTGAAGCACGCATCTTGGTTTGGTGGGTATGAAGTTCTGTAGGTCCAACGGAGAGTACATCTGGTGCATCTAACACCTCCTGGGAGCTGTACACGTGCTCTGATTACTCCATTTTGATGATCGTTTCCTGTGCACATCATGTTGCCACTTCGGATTGGTCTGTCTCCACTAACAAAGTTCAAACGATGTGTGAAGCAAGCGTTGGTCTCGGTTACTTGTGGGCAAAGCTCGAATTGCATGAAACCACGATGGTTGGCTGTAATATCAACTTCTACGTCGATAATCTAATTTTATTTAAAAAAAAAATAGAAACAAGAAATTTGTAAGTAAAAGAAACCATTTTTCCGAGGATATTTTCACTTACCTGGCCAGCGGTGTATGTTGCTGTAACAATTCCTTTGTCGTAAGTACCATGTTGGTTCGCATGTGTTTGTCCAAAAGCATCTCCACAACGACCGCAGCGAGAGTAGTTCATGTCCTGAACTTCATCTCCGCACATAACGCCGCTATCGTTCCACCAGAATGGCATTTGAGCTCCGAAGGATGAATCTCGGAAAATCGAAGTTCTGGCAAGTGGTCGTCGAACGTAGCCGTGAGGCTCGACGCTCGAAAGCCCGACGATCACAAGAAGTAACAGAATAGCCTTGTTCATTTCGTATTATCTACTGAACTGAATACAGGAGATGCGTTACTGCTTCTTAAATAGCATTTTATGAAGTGGTCGATAAAGCAATATCTGAGTGAGGAGATTAATTTTGAATCACAAACCAGATTGCAAGCCAAAAATTTCCAGATTATTATGTAAAATGTGTAAGATGAGACGCGCATTTGAATCAATAATGATTGCAGCGACCCACGATATCAGTATTTTCAATGTTATCACGTTCTGATTAAGTGTTTTTCTGTTTCTTCCTCAATATCATTTGATTTGGTTTGCTTGTTTTTTGAGACCTTACTAAATGCCTTTAACGGCCTTTACGTAACTTCCGACGCTTGCCTCGAAGTAATGTTTTTAAGTACTATCAAAGAAAAGTTAGGTGATAGATGTTACGTCCAGAAACCTTCACAGTTGCAGCCACCAATTCACTATACTCGCTATAAAAACAACATGTCGATTTTTATTTTAGCTAACACGAGAATCGAACCATCTAACCAGTACGTTACTTAACCACTGAGCCAACCCGTCCACTACCATGTTGAGATCAATAAAGAGAACTCCTATTCTACAAAGGAATACGAAAACACTTTAGCAGTCACCTAATAGATAAAGTGTTTACCTGAAGGGATTAATTCTTCTATTCCTAATCATTGCACGTAGTGTATGTAGAACAGATCTTGTGCAGGCGCATTTAGTTGAAGAGTATGATAAAATGTTACAACAAAAACGAAGTAAAAGATTTTCATACTTGAAGGAAGTAACAGATTCGCGAGACTTCACAAAGCTAAATGGAACCTTACATCGTTGCCGAAGTTTTTCTGTTATGTTTTACTCACTGAAACATCAGGGAATCAGTCATTACTTCACAGGCGCGCCGACTTTTCTTCGACTCGTTGGTGGCAAAATTTTGTACTGCGACCAAAGTTTTACCTTTCATTTTTCCTTTTTTGCTCCTGAGCAATCATTAGAAATTTGTTCGAACAGCTTTTGTCCTATGAAGTCATTCTTTACTTAAATCCGTCCCTCCGAAGGTGCCCGAAGGAATGCTCTTCGAACACATTAGCACTGAAGGAAGCTAAACAGTAATCTCTTGTTGGGACATTTTTTTGGAGGCGTGTGGAAGTGTTGTATTTAGAGCCGAAGGTAAGGAATATATCACATGTCGAAAAAGAAATTGCCAGAAAATTCGAAAAACTGATTTTGATCGAGACGGTAAAAAATGCTTTCTGGCTGCAAGACAACCAATTTAATTCACGCCGTATAAGTCCGCTTCAAAATTTGAACAAATGAATTGAAAAGATCGTGAACATGGGTCATACAACGCTGCGTCTGCTATCTGAACCTTGCGTTTCTTTTTAAATTTTGAGCAGACTTACGGCGTGAATACTTCATTTTAATCAAACTTTTTATAATGAATTCAAGACTATTCGTTTAGATGTGGTAGCAGCGTCGCAGGCAAAATTTTCGATTTATTTCCTATTGTACTCTCGATAAATTATTGTTGATACGAACTGTGACGATTTGTCGAAAATATCCTTTACAACTTTATTTCCCGTAGGAGGCGTCACCCCCAACAAATTTGTTCGTCGGGGGCCTGCTACTTCAATGACATGAGCGGTAAAACTCATTTCCAAGGGGTCGTTGTGTGTAAATTCACTTACGTTGTAGTTTGGAACTTTATATTTTGCCTCGAGTTGCAGAATAAAAAATTCCAAACATGGACATGCTTTTCAATCGTTTGTAAGGAAAACTTGGTATTAGTTACCAGTAATTAGTTTGCGTATTCCATTGAAAGGTGATCAATGAGAGATACAACCAATACTTAGGCGATAGCAGATTTGTTGTAATTGTTATTGTTTACTATTCGTGTGGCATAACGGGTATAACCAATTTTTCCAGTGCACACTTACTCATCACCCACGCTTCGAGCACCTGCAAATTTTACTTTATCAAATATGTGCGATAGGTATGATACATTATCATGGACCCACAAGTATACCTACAAATAAATAATTTCTTGATAAAGTAGGGTTGAGCGAATGCTGCGATGGTCTTAGGGCGATTGCACTCTATAGTCACATTATGATGTAATTGATGATGTAATTGATTGTACTTTTTAGATGATGTGGTCTAATTATAGTTGTTGGAACAAACGAAGTAAATGTACATAGTGTAGTCGAAAAGTCGCCGTACATATATGTTAGTAGCAACCCACGACCTTGTCCCGCGACTAGCAAAGTTCAAACCAAAATATCTCGAAATCCATTGATCTTGTCTTAGAAGCATGTTTGATTCATTCGAAAGAGGATCACTAGTATACCCAGATAAGATTCTATCAAGGTTGCTCTAAGAAAAGACTCACCGACTCCGAGCTAGACCCAGTTTGTTAGTCACTGGACAAGGTCGTGGAATTTTCCATATGAACAATGGAAAAAGAACAAAAAGAGAATAAAACAAACGAGTCGAGGACAATAAATTCTATTTATATTGATTCTTTTGTTTTATTGTTCAAAATTTGAACTTCTAGTGTACAACGACTTTTGAAAACAACGACTCGCACATTTGCCTCTTCCAGAGTGTGGTCATTACATGCCAGAACAACTTATTCCGCGAGAGCGATTAAAATGAATTTCGTTGGATGCTGCAAGTAGTTCATTAATTCGGAACAGTTTATGAGACCCGAGAACTCACGCCGTAAGTCCGCTCGAAATTTAAAAAGAAACGTAAGGTTCGGATCGCAGACACAGCGTTGTATGACCCATCTTCGCGATATTTTCATATTAGAGTGCGTTGACATTTACTTTTCAATTCATTTGTTCATTCATCGATTCACTCAAAATTCAAATTTTGAAGCGGACTTACGGCGTGAACTTAAGCAAACCTGAACCTGTTATTTCGACTCGCCTAGCCCTCGGCTCGGATATTCAAACTCTACACTGGTCAGAATAACTGTTTCCAAAGCTTTTTGCTGGGGAGGCTTGTTGCGGCCCTGTCTAACAGGGATCCGAAGAGTAGACTTAAAGGTTTTTCTTCGATAATATTGTAAAGAATATTCATGGCAATTTTGAAAGTAGAACCCTCTTTTCGGGTTAATTGAACGTGCTCCTCGATTACAATTTTTATACGAGGAAGAAGGAGCGGCCACCAGAGGCAAAAATGACATTCGCGATGGATTTTTGATTTACCATATGATTTTGTTGTTTACACTTTGTCAAAGAAGTTATCCAATTTGCATTGAGTGAAATGGTGCAACGGTAACCGATCCAGGAATAAAAGTAACTTCCACTCGTAAATGCTGCATTGATTTTCGTTCATTTCCAACGGGATGAACTTTTGGTACATTCAGAGGCGATATCGCAGCACGCAAATATGTCAACAGATGAGCGCAACTTTCGTTCCACCTACTATGAAAAAGTTGGTTGCCGAAGTGTCGAAGAGAAACGTTCCCTGGAAATTTTGTTAAAAGAGAAACCTTTGAACCGCACCAAGCTGAAACAGTTTTGCTTAAGATTTACCGTACCATCTGTTCACAGAGCATTGCTATGGAATTTATTGTTAGGTAAATTAGACGGGTCCCATTACCCACCTGACGACTTAACTCATCAATGTATTACTGTAGGTTTAGCTCCTGTGTTTTGTGATTCGCATGATTATGTTATGGCACAATGGTCAATGGTCTACGACGATCTACTTCGAGCTTTAAAAGTTCTACGTTTGATCGATGACAAAACATCCAAGTCGAGAATATTTTACGCAATGTGGCTTCTGGAGAATCGGAAGCTGAAGGCCGGTGTTAATATCAATGTTAGTTGTAAATTAACAAAATGCTTACTAGATGAATTGAATGTGAGCATTTTCATTGCATTTTTCAGATAGACCATACGTTTGTCGACATAACGGAAGTTTTAAATGGAAGTTCAATATCGGAGAACGACGTCGATCTGTACTGTATTGCCAAAGGCTTTTACGATATAACACTGGAGATTAGTCATGATTTTGTCAAAATGAAAGATTTAACTTATTTGCTGTTGGAAAAGGAGGACAATGCAGTGTTCAAGTAATGTTGTCGACATCACTCTCGTCACAAATAAAAATAATTTTTTTGTCCTTTGTTCATCCGACCGTTTAGGCATTTGACGAATCTAGACATATTACGTGCACTGCCAATGGAAAAATGGTATTCGTCATGCTTCGCTGGTGTACTGCCGAAATTGTCTTTGATTCGCATATGGGATAAAATTTGCGGCAAATCGAAGAAAATTATTGTTTTTGTATTAATCGTTCTATTCAATACACAGCGAGTGAAAATGTTCCGGTTCAAAACTACCAAAGAAGTACTGGACCACATCGATACGGTAACTAATATTTACACCCCCTCACCACCTGTTCGATTGTTCGTTTCATTGGATGAACTTTTTTCCGATATTCCAGATAAAAGACAACCAAGAAAAAGGTGATCTCATCGTTACCAAATCCATCGAGCTGTGGCAGCAAAATCGATCACACAGATCGCAAAATGATTGAAAAATGGAAGATTTGTGTCTAACATTTCATATTTTTAATTACAAAAAATCAAATGGCCGTCTAACAGGCTTGTTTTACTAAACAACGAAATTCCATTTGATATATGGAAGTCAGACGAGGTTGTTGTCTTTTTGGCGAACTGATCTCGGATTGGATAGGGATCGATTGGAAATCAGTGAATAGATAAGAGTGGTTTTTCGTTATGTCACGATATTCTGCTGAATCTCTCTTTCCGTTCTTGATCAACTCCACTCGGCTTGCTATCAGATCCAGTGTTTGTTTGCTCAGTTTTGAT
>JANTFA010153874.1:0-10920 GCA_026413405.1 Phytosciara flavipes
GATGAATTTTGTAAGAACCATTCACAATAGTCAGTATATTTTGTGGCGACAAAATTGGCGGCTACTTCAGCCCGGTAAAATCAATACTATTAAAAACTAGAAAAGAATGTAGGAGACGTTGCGACGCGTCCCATACGATCCCGTATACCTAACGCGTGTATAACCGCATTACTTACGTGAAACCCTAGTACCTATTCAACCATTGTGTGACCGCATATCTAGTACAAAAATGTTTTACAAAAGCGTTGTGTGAATTGAAACAGTGGACTCTAATTCTGACGAATTCAAACTGCTTGATATTTTTCATATACCGTCTCAATTTTCTCATAAAATTCTAAAATTTGCAAAAGAATCAACTTCGATCGCTGCACGTTGGTGTAGGTCTAAAATCACTCACTTGGAGCACTGTAGCTCGGTCAGACTTGATCCAATTTTCATAATTTTTTTGTTTTAAAGCTGCGGCGGAAATACATTTTATTTGATGTATCACACGATTTCTCTATCTACGATTTAAATTGGATGATAACCAATCACAAACGCGTTGCTCGACGTTGAAAATTGCACAGTTAGTAGCTCCGTTTTGTGAGAAAGATTGAGATTTACTCAAGTTATGTTAGTAATGTATGACGGACATTTTTTATTGTTGTTTTGGAGGCATCACCGCATTACCCTAAACGTCTGGCTCGAATTCTGATTGTTCCATATGGCATACCAAACCTAATAGTTCTAGTAAAAGTCCCCTGCACTTCGTATCGTGATAAAAATTGCCATCACTTTGTCAAAAATTGGAAATCTGAGCAACATGTAATCAGAAATTATTGACACAGAATGTCTTGCAACAATTATTTTCTCGACTCTTTTGTGTGAAAGCTAGACAAGCTTTTGAAAAGGACGACTGGCGACTCCAGTTCCCTTATTTTTCTGCTTCATCGTATTTTAATCGAGATATAACGGAGAAATTCGATTAGCATTCCCGCAACTCCGTGTAAAAGGGTACTTTTGAAATGCAAGACATTACCTCTACATACATTTTATTGTATGAACGAAAATTTTTATAGGATTCAAACATTTGTTCACTGTGATTATATCTATCAATAACCAAATTGTTAGAGATACTTCTCGATCAGCATTAGGTTCAGCGTAGATTTGAAATCTGTTACTTCAATTGTTTAAGCAAAAATTCGACTTGGTAGGACCGAATACGATGTGTATTGAAAATTGTGAATTTACTCATCACGTGCGGAACGAAAAGTCATATTCAAAGAAAAAGAAAGATCAAGGAAGGACTTGCAATGCAACAAAGTCAGAAATCAACAATGAATACAGATCGAGGTTTTGTGTTGAGCAATGCATGGAACGCAATCATCCCACGTTTATCATCACGTTTATGAACTAACCTAGCAAACCATCAAAATTCATTTTAACTAATTTACAAGTAGGCCCCTCACTTAGTTTTCATCCCTGATGAAGCTCACTGGTTGTGAGCGAAAGCTCGGAAATAAAAAACTTTCAAAAAATTAAAACCACGTAAACAATCAATGTGCCAAAAAAGGCATCTATCATTCGGTTGTGTAAATTCTCAAAAAATGTAACAAAAGTTTTTCGTCTCCGAGTTCTACAAAGTATCAATGAGCTTTTGTGAAAATTATATAGCGATAATGTTTCAAGTACACATATATTGAAATGTATTAGATTCAAATTAAATGCGACATGGTGAAAATTACACTTATCGATGGAAATCGATGAAAATGACTCAAGTTCGTACGTGTACCATACACATAGCACTCTAGCTTCAAGCATCAACACTCAAATGTGATATGTCAAATTTGGAGTTTATTTTACACTTACATTCATGCAAAACTGCACGTTTTAACTAACACAATGTAAACATGCCTACTGTTTATACGAGAAAAACGCAGAGTTTACTATGAATACAGTGTAGGCTCCAGATATTTTATTTGTCATTGCTTGAAGGTAGAGTGCTATGACATACACGAAGATCTGAAGATTAATATAAAATCAAAAAATATTGACTACCAACATCAACACCATGTCAATTTTAGCAATAACAAATAGTTAAGTGTACACAATAAACTTGCATGACAGAGTTAAAGACAAAAATCTGCGTATGGAATATGATTTTCGCTTAATAACAAAAAACATAAAAACATGCAACACTCCATCAATCATTCACACTTCTGTAAAAGCATAGCGAAAATGATGTTCCATTATGGTAAAAACATCAATTTATTGGCTCAATATTCATCCTCTCCCTCTTTTCCTGATTCGCCATATATGAACGCACGGAAACATTATGTAGATTGTATACATGTATGACACACTCTCAATCATCAACAAAAAATATTAAAGGAAGGCGAAAAATGAAATTCAATTTGTTTTTTCACTTTAAAGGATTTGGCATACAAAATGTGTGCAATTTGTAACCGCAATTTCCTCTAGACTACACAGCCATCGTTGTTGCTTTTAAAAGCAACCTTAGGGACCCCAGCCATACAATGATTACTCGAGATTTACCCATTTTTCTGCCTCCGTGAGAATAATGTAAAATCCTATCGTTTGTGAGCAAATGGATACAATATTTGGAAATGGAATGGAACCGATTCCATATCCGATAAACATATCGTAAGATAAATTGATGTATACGGCTCTGCGGAGGGTTTTGCCTTTTTCATGTTTTCTTATTTGCAAAGTGAAGCTGAAACCGAAATTGTCTTCCATTCTTAGTTCAACGACTTTCCTACTCATATTTCGTTTCTGTTCTCTTTGTTTTGATTGTTTGATTCAATATTTTTATTTGAGATTCGTGACAGGAACGTTGAGTCATGAACCGAAAATCAAAACGAGTCGATTTTCCTCCCATTGTTTCAATTTGTTCTATTAATATGTCGTTGTGAAAAGCTTCAGTGTAAACAAACGAATGAAGTGTGTGACATTAACGTGATTGCTATGAAATTACCCATAAAATGTTTCACTGACAAAAAACCGATCAGTTCACCCAAGGGGACTACGGCAGTCTCTAACTTCACCACAGTTAGGTGTCGTTCATGAAATATGTAACGCTAAAATATTCATTTTCAAGACTGCCCGTCCCCCAAGGCTGTAAACAAGTATTCAGCTGACACACCCAAAGTATATAAACATAGAGAAGTAGCGTGGACCAGATACGCGTACGACACAGAGTTTCTGTGGTGAATTTCTCTTGAAATACTAAAACTTGTCTGCCATCTGTAGTGCAACAAGTAGCAACATTGTGTTCGACAGCGAAAACCTTCCAAATGAGCAGCAACAATTGAATGGTTTGTCGCTATTGTGTAGGCATAAAATTGTAACTTGTTCAACAAGAGGTGGCGCTCCAAATTTCGGAAATTTTATCAAGCACACCATAGAAACTATGTGTCACCGTGCATCCGATAAAATGGTGATACGCGCTACTTCCCAATGTTTATATACTTTGGACACACCACCTTTCATAGAAAGATTTCACCATGTCATACGAATTCGGCTGTGGTGAGTTTATTGTATAGGAGGTGTCACACCTCTATTACCTCATTTACCTGAAAAAACGGTGGATGGTAAGACCTCCCTAGAATATAATCTTAGACCTCCTCTGTCACGCAAAATTTGAGTGACATTTACAAAAGATTTATGGACTGTCACGGAAGCTATATACCCCTCTTCATATTTTGATGCGTAATTTTTGAAAGACACCTTATACACATCCCACACAAAAACGTAACTTCGTATGTTCAACTATTGAGTAGTCAATTTGTCAAAATACTTGTTCAATTCTCTCAATAATTAATATCAAAAACAGTAAACTTTTTGTCAACTTCTTCCACTTTACGCCTTATTGACGATAATGTTGATTGACAATGAAACTCGACCACAACACAAAATAACAAATAACTGTTCCTCGTTTCGTTGATACATTGTTGTTTCTTGAGTAGATCATCTCTTCCCATCATCGCTTTTATTTAAGTTCCGTACAAAATAAATGACCCAGGCAAAGAAGAAAATGACGCTGCCCTTCCTATTAAACGTTCATCGCACACTTTCGGATGTGACAACATCCTTGATGCACATCAAGAGTGGGAAAAAGACAGTAGAAAAAGGAAAACCTCGTCATACTGTCCCGTGTTATTGAAAAGCTTGCGGTAAGCATACCTATCATATTTTGTATGATTGGATGAACTGTCAGAGAAGATGATATGGGTTTTCGTAATTAATTCCTCAATAAATCTTTTCGTGGTTATTTTAATTCAATATTTCACCGAACGTCTTGTCGGTTATTAAAGTTGGATTCAGGCTTGGCACTCGTTCTTGTATTTTTGTATAATTTCGTTTACTTATGGTTGATATTATGATTGATTACGATCGATATGTAATAAGAGAGTGTTTAGATATAGATTTGTAGTATAGATGCGTTTTAATTTGTGAAGGAGCGGATAGATATGGATGAATTGTGGCGCATATTTTATTCGTTAAAATCGATTTTGAATCATATTTCACATTGGAGTATGAGAATTTTTGAGTGAGATATGGTTGTTCGCATACCAACAAAACTGGACAACCTTTATTATGTTGAATCTTGAATTGAAACATCCAAACTCTTTCTAGATTTTCCTATAAAACTTACTACGGTTTTAGAAATATAACTTTCGACATATTCAACTATATCATCGCTTCTCTGTGTTTTCTCATTTTCCACGCTATTTCAAGTGACAATTGAGAGAATTAAAGGAACGACTAAATGTATGCCTTGTTTTCTTGCATGCGTCAGAACACGCAATTATGTGCTCAAGCTTTTATCAGTATGACGTCATTCCATAAGGAGAATGGGGTTCATATGACAACGTGACGATTCTGAGAAACTCGTGTCTACTTCGACTCATTTTACGTGGCGGAGGTGGGGAGAGAAGAGGTTATTGGGTGTTAATGATTGACCGTTGTTTTCTTTTCAATATCTGATTCAGTACATCATTGCCGTTCGCGTCCCAAATTAGAGACCTTCATCTACTCTGTTTATATGATAAGCCTTGAATCGCTTTTTCTGTCAACTCCAGACTCACAAACACATTTGTGAACATTTACTGCTTTGAGATATTTCTGTAAAATTAAAAAGGGTAACATGAACATTGAATTGGTTATTAGTGCCGTAACCCATGGAAACGACTTCACCTAAGACCCATACTGCTGTCAACATTCAACTCATAAATCATTCGAATAATCTACTGCAGCGCAGCTAATGGAAAGAGGTGCCATTAAATCGAAATCGAAATTTATCGTCTGTGTAATTTACTTAAGGGGACACTGTCTCACTATCGAGCGGAATCATCTATTCTTTGGTACGATGCAAACATTTCATTGAGGTAGATGTGAGTGAACGTTATTGTTGTAAATCTGAAGATAATTGTAAAAGTCGCTCGTGTTTTTTTTTCGTATTCTATAAAATTATAGTCCGTTGCCGTTACTTTGGTGATGTAATTTGATGCTACAGTGACGGGAAAGAAATAAGTGACACGGCACGGGTCTCCTGAAAAAAAAAACCTTAGAACCATAGGGGAGTTAGAATCAGGTTTCGGTGAAATCGCATCTGATGCTTCCCCATACAAAATTTCTGTTTCGTGAAAATCTCCATGTAAAATCTCTATGGAAATAAAAAATATGAATTCGGGCCACCCTATTCACACCAAGGGTGCATACTGTTGTGGAGGTCACCTCGATACAGATACGCGGGTTACAACCCATAACTGACAATAGTATGACGGAAAAATTCACTTACGGTGATGAGTGGCGATTTTTTTGTAAGTAAAATCATCAAAGGTGGTGTGTTTCCGCGTATCTAATAAAATGTTGATCGAGGTGAACTCCACAACACAGTATATATAGCCTTGATTCACACTATGAAAGCATGACAGTACCTTCATTGTATGTGTTGGCTGAGTACGCTAAATTTGAATGTGTGGATTCTATTAGTTGTGGATTGAGTAGGTCTCTAACTAGCATGAACGTCAAAAAGCCTCCAAATTTGTATACGTGTATGCGTGTACGTATGCATTTGTTGTGTATTCTCACTCACACAAAACAAACGCGACTCCTGTATGTTTCTAAAGAAATTCAAGGCATGTGTTGTGATTACATAAGCCTCCAAATATTTCTTATGTCCATGCTATTTTCAGTGCTATATAATGTCACTTCTTTAATTTCCGTCACTGTAACGCCAGCCTTGGTATTTCGTTGTTAAAAATGTCTTCTCGGCTCATTGATGGAAAAGAAAAGTTTCAACATGAAAAGATGTTGGTTTTGTGCGCTTCACAAAGTAGAGATGAGTACAGCTAATTAATGATGAAATACCTTAGTTTTTTATTACAAAAAAAATTGAAGACGAAAGTTAGCGAGAATTCCCACCAAAGAGGAAGGTATAATAACGTTACCAGGAAATTTTTGCTTGTAAAAAAATCAGTTCTGTGAGTTGCTATTCATAAGTTTTGCTGGATATTTCAAAGTTAGTTTAGCTACTTAAACTCATAATTTCTTCTGTTCAGTTCATAGTAGAGTCCTTGCTATCCGTGTAGTTAGAGAATTTTCTATTTTTGTTTATAATATTTACAGTTGAATCGTGAATGGAATTTTCAAATGAATTTTGATAGTGTAACTGAGCTACCAATCCAAGCGAAGAGAAATATAAAAATGAAAGAAAAACAATAAAGTTTCCCGAGCACATGTTTTCGAGTGATTTTTTTTTCTTTATGTTTCGCTTTGCATATCTTCTGTCGAATTATAACGAGCGCATTTTATCTGGAAATGTTTTAGATTTTAAAAAGCTATGGATACAGCCAAGGGCAGTAAATTCGACGGATACAGCCGAAGGCAGTAAATTTATTTCAGCTGTTTTTCATCTGATCCACTCAATCAAGCAAAAGAGCTTGTACGTCTTTACACGGTTTAACCGCTATCACGTGCGTACGTGTAATACCCGTGCCACAATCATACACAAACGTCAGGGTTGGGCTCGCTAACGACATTTTTTAAAGACGCTAATGCTAACGCTAATCTCGGAAAATTTTAGCGTCGCTAACTGTGATCGCTAATAGGAAAAAAGTTAGCGCGCTAATAGCGTTCACTTCTAGCGGTCGCTAATGCCTCGCTAGATAAAGAATTCGTGAAAGGAAAAAGTTCGACTTCTTTCATGAAAATTTAGGTCGATCGAAATAATTTTCTTACAACTTTGAATTTGACATACATTTTTGCAACTCACCTCCTTTCCTGCAGCAAAGAGTGTGATTTTGCCAATTTTTTTTTGTACATTTCAGTTGAAATTCATGCACGCATGCGAATAAATTAGCGACTAGCGAAATTTTGTCAGTAGTCGCATCTTAGCGAGCGTTAATCGCTACTAGCGAGCATTTTCAAGTATTAGCTAGCTAGTGACGCTAGTGACTAGCGGCGCTAACCCAACCCTGACAAACGTACACACATTATAGCAAATATTTCATACATTCCGTCATTTCTGAAATTTATTTGACATTTTATCTGTCAAATCGTTGGGAGAATTGTAAATGGTGTGTAAATATCTGTGCTGGAATTACATGATTTTAACCTCGAAAATATTGTCTTTTACGTCGTGAAAGGCACACACAATGACACTTACTCATAAGTACTCTAAAGATCCGTTACAAAAGCGTAACGTATCATTGTGGTACACTTTCCCCGCTCTTTTAAAAGGCGACATATTTATCCTAATGTATCCCCATCTGATAGATAGTAATATGTCCACTGCGTAAATGATCCATTACACGGTAAAACATTTTCGGTTCATTTCTAATCAGCTTTAATGTGGAATCCAACTTTCGCATGAGGCAGCCAGTAAGCCAGACTACACTGGACGCTGCCATATCAAGCAAATTCAACAAGGGATGAGTATAAATGGAATGATTGAAATATGCAGAGCAGTTTAAGGATGTAAACTTCCTATGGACAACTAGCTATATGTCGTACATTACTCGTACGGATCCCCCTTATGTTTTTTTTTAATTCTCGATAATTTTCTTCAAATCTCATAATTCGGAGTAATGTGAGAGCGTGCAGCAGAGTTTTTATATACATTATGCCTTTCACCAAGTAATCTAGGAAAACCATAGATAAGAATCATTTTTGTCGATTCAAAAAACGTTTCAGTCATTAGCCTATTTTATCTACACGACACACGAAATATTCATAAATTTCAGCAAAATGAAGTTGATTTTTAAACACGTGAAAAAATATACGTTTCATCAATGCAACTTTCTAGTAACGTCACAGAGTTTGTTTAAGAAATTAGAGTGATCAGATTCGGGCAGCGAGCCTTGAGAATACCACAATACCGTTTTATAAAATTCTCCAAGATTACTGTCCGATTTCTATCACTGTATTCTATTGTGAACAAACTCGGTGAGGTTGCTAGAAAGCTGCCTTGGTAATTTACAAGAATACATTCTTTTACGCACGGTATTACATAGAGCTAGATGAAGTCAATGTTTTCGACAACAAAAATCAAGTGAATGGTGAGGCTTCTGCTTGACGTAAATGAATACTTTTATTCGTGTTTGTTGAGTTAGATAAAATCTTGTTTATGTGTAGAAGTAACGCCTGTCTGCTTTCGTGTAGATGTTTTTGCGATGGTCATAGCCAACGCACCATGCAAAAGGTCTTCTGGATTTCGGATACCACATTCGGACAGGTTGTTAGCATAATGTCCCATTTAATTGCACTATTAAGAAAGTCTAAAAAAAATCTTCTATACTGAAACTATCAATATACTTGTCGGGTCACTTTTATTTGCAGCGCTGTTGCATGGTGCTTTGTCGCTTTGTCGTAACTGACAGAATCAAAGTTACTTCATTTGGGTAATTTCTTCAAAC
Source organism: Phytosciara flavipes (assembly GCA_026413405.1). NCBI lineage: Eukaryota > Metazoa > Arthropoda > Insecta > Diptera > Sciaridae > Phytosciara > Phytosciara flavipes. Next base: position 8,922 of record JANTFA010153874.1, read on the forward strand.
ATTACCCAGCTACAGCTGACACTCGAACACTTTCATCAAGTCAGACCCGTATCTAGGTACTGGCGGAATTAGGCTGCGCTCACCCTGGAATTTCTTGTGCCCACCCTGAGATCTAGAAATCAATTTCGTTATTACTTCTATACGACATTTGTCAGCAATTACTTTTTCGATAGTCAGCATTGATGAAAAATGAACAATGAAGTTTCACTTAATCAACTTTCAATAGGGCATGTGTCGTAATATAATAAAACACGCCATTCTTTCCATTGTTTCCTTTCCATTGTTTCCTTTCCATTGTTTCCTTTCCATTGTTTCCTTTCCATTGTTTCGTTTCCATTATTTCCTTTCTATTGTTTCCTTTCCATTGTTTCCTTTCCATTGTTTCCTTTCCATCGTTTCTTTCAGTATAAACGGCGGATTTTACATTTTGAAATGAATTACTTCCTGATTATATTAAATCGTATATAATCAAGTTTGCAAAAAACAGTGGTAGTGGTTTTTTATTTAATTCTTAGAACCTAAGAGGTCATAGAGGTCTTAATTGTCTACTACCTCAAATTAATCTGATAACATTCACCAAGCCTAATAAGCTCAATATTTTCTTAAACTTGATTCATTTTTTTAAAATTTCACTTTCGCCAGCCTTTTGACAAGAAACGAAATTAAATAGGTAGGAATCAGGGAAAGCATTTGGTATTACATTAAAATTAGACATTAGACTCTTTCAATTCAGCTAAACGTTCCCTCTGTTATAATATTCTAGTATGCTGCCACCATGTTCTTAATACATAGATAGCATCTGCATTTGCTTTAAAAAATAATTTAAGATTTCTGAAGTACTTTAAGGTCGCCAAATATTATAAAAGAATTAAAAAGTTTTGCTCGGTTCGCTCGCATTTCTTCTCCATATTAAACAGAACGAAAATACAACAAGTTTTGGTATTCACCGTAGATGTTTTTGAAAATGAAAAGAAGAAATGAAAAGAAGCTCACATAAATGACTCGCATTTCTTCAGGTAAAACTGATTTTTAAATATTTTCATTAATCGCGGCGCACGCCCACCCTGGACAAGCACTCTAGATACAGCTCTGCATTCAGTTTTCGTAAACTTTTTGGTTTAAAGGATAATGAAAATTGTGAAGTGGTAGAGCTGCTTTCGTTGACCTAAGAAAATGATCGCCAGCCTTTTGGATTTTAGTGTTTTTTCACAAATCTCGAGTAAATTTCACCTGAGTTTGGTGTATTCTTTTAAGCAAGTTTAAGGAGGGATGAGTTCAAATAGAATGATTGAAAGATACCGTGTTGCAGAGTAGTTTTAAGATGTATATCTTGTATGGCTATATGTCGCCCAGTATACAGTTTACTACTCGTATAGGTCCCCCTTATGTTTTCTCTGCTGTATTCAATTTGACATATTCACTATAAAAACTGTCCCGTTGCTTAATGTGGTTTTTATTCAAATTACACATTTGATTTGAAATGAAGTTACAACATTGAGGAAGAACTTTGTGTGGCTCTCTTTCTTCCTTTTAAAAATCAGTACCGATTTTTGGATGACAATTTTTTTGTTTTGTTTTTTCTTTCTATTTACTCAAGTTATCAGATTGAATGTCGCTTCAGAGTTGGTGCTAATCTTTAACTGGAATCACTTTGAAATGTAACTGAATGAAATAAAGGTGGATTAGTATAAGGACGGGCGAGCCAAAGCTCACCTTTGCGGGTATATGAAAGTCAAGTAAAGTAAAACAAATTCAATCATCCGTTAATACCTTCGTTCTATTTACGTTGAGTATGTGAAATTTTGTTTGTCTACGATGCTGATGGGTTCTCCGTTATGTGCTTTATGGTCCGTTAATATTGTATACACATTCCGTGAATGAAGGAAAAACAAATCCAATTTTCATATAGACTCTTGACTGTCTATGTCAAACATTTTCACATGACAGAACATTTTCTTTTCCACGCACCAAAAATAGGGGGGATATCAAGTCACTTGTA
>JANTFA010153885.1:0-10919 GCA_026413405.1 Phytosciara flavipes
TATTTGGATTTTAATTAATGTTTTCTACTTGACCTAAATCTGGAAATTGTGTACTTGAACAGAAAAACATAATTTTTCGGCTACGCAGGACACGCACGATTTTATCGCAATGGTTTTATTGTTGTCGTGTAGCACTTTACAACAAAACTTTTGTAGATTTTTGTTGATTCGATTTTTTCAAATTGTGTGTTAATGGAGAAACTTGTTCCGCCTTAGGGCTATCCAAAAACGACGTCCACTTTTATCCGATAAATTATCGGAACCACTCACATAGACTCCTGAATGGGTTCAAAACACATATCCGACTTCATAGAATGCATATCTATCGATTTGTTGATGATTCAAATATGCTGGCAGCACTGAAAAAAGAAGACACCGTTCATGGACAGTTCCATACAGAAAATTGGAAATCGAAAGCTGGGTTTTCTTAGGGAAGGGAAGTTTTATGGTGGATCCACTGCCTGCAGGATGTAAGTTTAATTGCAGGGCATTTAATATGACCAAGTGGAGAAAATGGAAAATTCCAACAATTGCAGAACCACTTGAAATGAAACCTGCTAACCTATTGCCTCTGGTTTTAGCTTTGAGAAGTATTTACTGTCCGCTGAGTAGAATGTTACGCCTTGCTTCACCTATTCACTGCAATCAATTCGTGTCGAATGTGTAAACGTAAAGGGAAAGTGAACTAAAAAACCAAAGACAGAGCCGCCGTATGTTTACCGTCGGTGATGTTCATTAAAAAGCAACAAATTTGACCAGATTGAGAATGAGAGGAGAGAGAGAGAGAAGTTTTTTTGTGACATTATCATTGAGCATGAAACGGAGCTCCTCTCTGCACAGCTTCTAAATGGATACGTACCTTGAGACCATCTGACTGAATTCTAAAGTGACGAATCCACGGGAGTTTGTAGAATTCGATAACTTTGGAAGCTTAGCCAGAAATATACCTTCCAGGCGAGATGCGAGATAGTTTTATCTCAAACATCAATGTTCGCCGAAACATTGGAGAATCTAGTTCAAAATCGGAACTCAATGGCACAATGTCTGTCACCAATAATCGTCTGTTTCGAGCTATCATTTTTCCGTAACGATAAAGTGAAGGCAATATTGACCTGAAATTAGCCATTTTTAACCTCATTTTACCCATCCCGTTTAATAGGCTCCCGATTTCTGTGCCAACATCACAGTGTCAACGTGACAATTACATTCACGCAATAGTTTTCATGAAAAGTTTACCTTTTCCCCATAAAATGTATGTCACGCCTAATATTCAACTTTATAGCCTTATCATTAATTAGACTGTTGCGTGCTTAGAGTGTCTAACTAAAAATAAAGGAAAATTCGGAAAATTTCATTTTTCATTGTCAGCTCGTTGTGGAAGAGTGAGAGAGAAAGAGGGAAAGGTATCCACATGATTTATACCTTTCATTTCGTCATATTAAATGGAAAATCGACTAACTGTTAATGTGAAGAGGCATGAATCGAAGCGAATCTGAACGGAAATCGGTAGAGTTATTAAATGGGAACTCGAGTAATTAAGGGAGTATGATCGGACATGAATTTATTAGTTCAATGTTTATCAAGCCTATCCAACTCGTTCCGAAACGATAAAACATAAAGTTTTTGTAAGGTTTTTCCCACTGACGTTGAGTCATCTATTCAGCCATAATAACGTCAATCTAAACCACATTTTGAATAGCCCATTTCACACTGAACTGACATGTTACATTGCGTTTTACGAGACATTAAAAACCAATTTCAGTATTCAGTTACATGTGTGTTTGCCATTTGATCCGACCATTTTCTTTTTGCTTTGTGACTTCCACTGTAGCATTATAACGTGAAGCCGATAAGATGACATATCTGTCTGTCTACCTTTTCGTTTTAATCGCTCTTATGGATTTCATAGTAGAAAATGTTTCCTATATTCCGTGTGTTATGACTGCTCTTCAATGTGGCAACGAATGTATAACGACCACGTCGTTGGGTGGATTTCGATTTATTGGATTCAAAAATATCCAAATTGAATGTCAATACGACCTAAGCTTTTGTAACACTGGATTGTAGTTGGGTTGATTGTGGATCAGCAGAAGCTATGCACGTCCTTGCAACGGATAGTGAAAACGATGGCTTAATATTGGCTTCTTTCGTTTGTTTAGTTTCTTTTGTGAGGTGAAAGATGTTTTTCCTAACAGGAATTAGACTGGCATTGCACTCGTCCGAAACAATATCTCATTTCACCGGAACATCAACAGTGAAATTATCTGTCGTACAAAAAACTTTAATGAACTTGCAGCGCCTCGGTGCTGTTTTATTGTTAGAGATAAAACAGTCGATCACATTTAAAATGGGCACTTCATCCAAGCATACACATTGACTACACAACACATAAACTAAACACATCAATGACAACAGCAATGAAATATTAACAAAACCACTCACCATTTTGCCCTGTGAATATGCACGGGAAATGAAAAACAAGAAACCGTTAGGTTAGCAAAAACAAAAAACTCAAATTCAAAGTCAAAATTAATCGAAACCAAAAATATTTTTGCCAAATAAAATCAAATTGTTCCTTTTTATCTTACCACGAACATGAACAACAACAGCACCAACAAAAACAGCATGGTTTTTGCGAAGTAGGTCGTTGTAGGGGTCCCACATTTGAATTAGTTTCCGGTGGTCCAGTCAATGCGGTTGTCAATGGACCACCTTGCGTTCCCGAGCCCATGCCTCGGAGTCGACACCCCGTTGGCAGCTCAGATACGCTACAGGACATCCTGAAAGTATGCAAAAACGAATAGGGATATTGGCTCTTCTCCGTTTAGGTGAAATGATTCACGTACAGAAAGAGTTGCTGTGGTGCACAACTCCTTTACGAAGCCAGTGTTTTATTTGTTGGGGTGACTGATTCGGTCCCCCGTCTCATATATTTCGCCATGATTCTTTTCGATTGCAATTCACTGAAAGTAGATGAGAAAATTTCACGTCAATTGATTGTTTTTGATGATGATGATGGTAGCTGAAATAATTTTCATTTCTAGATGGTATGGTAGGTGTATTGTCTTCCTTTCAGTGCTACTTCTCGGAATTTTACAAAATACAATTTTTACAGAAAAATAAAAGAATTCCAACGAAATTCTGCTGACTTTTATAAAATACCCAGAAGTAGCGTGGATATAGCGGCGAGAATAAATCCATAAACGTAACAGGTGATTATGGTTTACGGGCAATATTCAAATACTACATCTCGTAAATCAGTCAATATAAAAGGTACAGTAAACGTTCTCTGTAATGAACTTTACTCCCTTGCAAGTTTATTAGTACTAGTGTCACTCAATGATATTTCTTTTCGCTTAATGAGTCAACCCCTAGTCTTGTTAGTTTAACAAATATGGACCAGAACCATACCTGCCTGATAAAGCAACACGCAGAGCACTGGGAAGCGTATGAAGAAGGAGTTCGCGTTCACTCGAAGTGCTTCTTTCCGAACGACGATCGATGGTGCTACTGCCGATGATTTGCTCAGTATGGACTGAAGTCGCATTAGAAGGGTGATAGTAGCGACTACCGTGGTTTGTAGGCTGAATGGATATCTGAATAAGTTGATGCTCTCGGATCCTCCTAGATGTTCCTGGAATTTTGAAGAAGAGACAGGCATACACTTGATATGTAATTGCCCAAAGCTTCTTCATGTAGGATACTGAGACACTATGAGGCGGCTCCTTCAGATGCTGCCGCTGTGGAAGCTGACACATTAGAAAGGTTCAATGTTTACTTTATACAGTCAAAAGTAAACATTGTACGGACGGTGTTTTTGGGACCTGTGATCATTGATATAATTCCATAAAAAATCCTGATGATGTGACAATAAAGTCACGAAAGTGGAAAGACTAACAAAATAGTTTTCTTCATTTTGGATCGAAAAATTGAGTAATTCCACACAACAATTAGAAAGGTTCCTAGCGGTGACAAGAAGGCTACCATGATTTATATGAAGACCGGAAGAAAGTGGTCATCCCGAACTGATCTATTAGATTTAGTTTAACAAATGGAACAAAAACTAGTACGATTCCAGTTTGCGTTATACGTTTCACACGTATATCACAAACGTCTTAATGTACCCCGTTTTTTCCGTGCGTCGTCAGTCTTCTACAACGTAATATCTACACTGAATTAACGACTCGAAGAGAGACAATTATTTCGAAAGTCTTATTCCGGTGGCATGATTTTCCCGATTCCAGTTTTCGAACAACTGAATCAAATTCATAATTTCTCGGCGGTGTTATGTGGCGTGGAAAACTATATTTTCATATTATATTGTGGCATGTGGCACATATGGAATAAACGAACGTATAACGCTGGGAACATTGTTTGCCATTAAAAACGATACCATCAAATTGTTAAGCTTATCATTTAGCATAAAAATTAGATAAGCAAAGTCTATGATTGCGCCCATTTGTCTAACTTCTATTTTATCGCATTTAACATAACATTTGGCAGTACCGCCACTCATATAAGCTTTTGTATTGAACAACAGTCATTGCAAACGGATAAATTTTGATCCGACTTTATTCGATTACAAATTCCACATTGAAATAGTGTTGGGGAATGCAAGAAATCAAATTGACGCCGAATGAGGAATGAGGAATAGTTGAAAATAGTGCGAGCATGTTATCAACAATAACACAATAGACTGGCCTTTCCATACAAAATTACTGAAGCTAACTTCTATCACGGCGCGGCTGAAAATATTTTCAATGAATGTTGCGCAACCTCTCTGTCTCTGGGTTTATGTCATAGTTGACTTAGAGAGGCCGAGTGCTCACCAACGCAACATGTCCAGGGACGAGAACTGGCACTGCAGACTTACATTTTTCATTAATATCATCGATAGACGGGAGATTTTGTTTTCGGAGGCTCTAAATTTGCGAGTAGAATGACATCGATGCAAAAATGATGTTGGGAAATTTTTTTATCACGGAACAAATAAGACATGTTTGCTGTCCTTTTAAAGCTAGTACTTGAGGCTAATGAATGAATGTAAATTTAAGCTAGTTCAGCTGAAGTAGGAGCTCCAAGAGGAACATAAAATCGGAAAAAGTTCGCTGGGGGTAGTCGAAAAAGTGACTTCTCTGAAAATGTAGCAAAGAGGCCCACAATCAAAAACTTTTTTCTGTCATTCGGAAGGGTACGTAAACCTCGCCTATAATCACCATTGGCAGGCTTCCTCGATCACTTCGACAAAGAGATATCACTCCTTGAAAATGTTGAAAAATTGACTTTCGGCTGCTATAGCTTCGTGACTATGTGACCGGGACCAATTATTTTTTCACGGCTGATCTTAGAATTAATTACTCTATCTACCCCACTATCAATTCGTAAGTCTGCACTACCATAGCAGTCCTGGTACTCCAGTGCCAGTTCTCGGAAACGGCCCAGCGGATGTCCCTGGGACATGTTGCGTTGGTGAGCACTCGGCCTCCCTAAGTCAACTGTGACATAAACCCAGAGAGGTTGTGCAACATTCATTTAAAATATTTTCAGCCGCACCGTGATATGTTTCTATGCTAAATTTCATCGTCATTAGAATGATCAACATGGTGTTAATCCACAAGAAGTAGTTAGATAATGCTCAAACTTTATATCATTCCTATTGAAATTTAACCAATTGATTTAATTGGTGATATAATCGGACTACCATACACTGAATTTTTGCGTATATGTTTGCTTCACTTTTCACTAACGAATGCCAGTCTATCTCTGATATGTCACTGACTATTTATCAACAATTCCACTTGCCGTTAAAGATGTTATTTTGACGGATGTAGTTGTATTACCCCTCGTTCATTAACATCTTAACCAAAAATTGTTGCATAATAACACAGCTGTGTGATTCGTATACGTCTCACAGATCCATCATGTAATAAATTACTTCCGTTACACCCAATGTAATACACTCTGAACGAATTCATAATTCAGCAAAAACCTTTTACATCGAGTTATTTCGGTTAATAAAACCATTGTAGGAAAATTGTGATGTTGAAACTAATGAAGTTAAAGATTCTGCGATAAAATACCTCACTGCTGTAAGGAAGTAAATAAGAGACTCGTATACTAATACTCGCGCAAGCGCTCGTATATGTACACAGTGATTTCAAGCAACACACAATCATGGTTTATGGGAACCGTGTAACTTCAAAGCAACAGCCCACCCTCTCTTATATGGTACTTCCTTATAGCAATAATGCAATATTACAAGGTGATAATGATTTCTTTGTTAAATAGATTGAAGCTCTGTTGTTGGTTGAGAAAGTGGTTTTACTGATCAGGGTGCAAATCTTCTATTCCGAGGATAAGGATGCAATTTGTTAAGGCTTGTCGTGTAGACGAACAACGGCGATTTATGAATTAAAGAAAGAACCAAACCAAAAAAGGAGCAATACCCCAAGCAAAAATAAACTCCCAAAATTGTATTATTCAATACGAACCGTTTCCACCTTCCCGCACAGCAAACCCATTTCTCGACACACCACTTTCCATTCATTGACTGAATGCTTTCCTATTGACGAACCATAATACTCGGCTATAATACGTATACATATGAGATGATGGAGAAGTAAAAGTACGTGATGCTCGTATAACTCGAACGACGAACGGGTCGGTGGTGAGATAATATGCAATCGATGTGGTTCATTGTATAGAAGCATATGGAATGGGGTGATGTAATGTGGTGGAGTGTTTCAAATTTGGTTGGAAATTTTCATCAGTCCATTCAAGAATTTGATTAACCCCGTTCTTTCCATTCAACTATAACTTGCCTATGATTTTATTGCGTTTGTTCTGAAATGGGCGAAGCAGTGCCCATCAGGGTTAGAAGGGACGGTTACATCCTTGCGGTCAATAGCATGAATGCCTTTCGAGAATGTGTCGGAATGTTATTGTTAAAATCCAAATCTTTTCCACAAACTGAAATCTTTTCACTACGCTCTAGTAATTCCATTTGTTGAAATTGTGAAGCGTGTCGGACTGCATCAATTTGCTGTTGGCCAGTTGTTTTATTGAGATTATGAGAATCATATGTGGTTATGTGCTGGGCCTTTTGGATTCAACAATTCACTGGATTTAATCGATGTTGAGATGTGCATAAGGTTTGAGATGATAACCAATGCGCTGTGAACAGTTACAGGAAGAGATTTGAAATAATGGGGGGCTTGTTTTGGTTCTATGCATTCGGGTTGATAGCCTTGCGCTGTGCGTAGCTCTTTTTTTGTTTTTAGTCCTTCGTGTAAGAAAAGTCGTGTCGTATAACCACACCTTGGCACTTACACAGTACTCGTAATTCCCCATATAATTTTGAATGCTGGCAATTATGCCTTGTCACTCTAATACAAAACAAGGGCCAAGTGACCGTTAAAACTGTTCTGGCGCCTGTTCATAGTACGCTGAATGATTCAAGCAATAAGGCCAGGTCCTAGAACACTTTTCGCCTAGCCATACCAAAGCAAGAACCTCTGTGCTCTCAGTTTGAAAAAAGAAGCAGAAACGTCACAGTAGGATTAGGATCGATAAAGTGGGTGACGGTGACGCTCGAAAGTCGCAGCACTTTGGCCTCTGTTGAGCACCTTTTGTAACAAATTTACTTAATTTCATTAAACGTTCGACTCTCATGATTATAATATTTATGTGGAGTGTTTAATCAGCAATATACGTGAATAAAATGAGCTTACGCATCAACATCAATCAGCATAAAAAGAAAATAAAATGAGAAAACTCGTAATGCCATCTTTACAGTGAATTTATAACCGCAACTTCAACCTCATAATTTACATAAATGGTAAATTTTTCAGAATTGAAGACACGGTGAATGGAAATATCTTTTTCTTTGCGAATCGTACATGTTACCAGGAACCACACCATCACTGGAGTTGAAAATGAAAACATCACCATTCTCAACTGAAGGACTATCTATGATCTAATGGGAAACCTCTGGGAAATGATTCATTACCTGATGATGGCACTTGCGGTATTTTTCAGTTCTCAAGGGCTTAAGCCCGAGTAAAATAGCATACCTACTGATTTTGATATTGTTATTTTGATTGAATTGTGTGGTGCAATCCCTCGCATTTGGCTCGAGCTGCAAACGCCACACTTGTCAAAATGGAAATCTCCAAACCAATACTTAATCTACTATTTCCTATACCCTGAATGTAGGACAGATTAAAGAATAAAAATGCATCATCACACTAGCGTTTTTCAGTCCATAGCGACTATAAAGAATGAATTTTACAGCCCCAAAGTGTACGTTAGTCAAACATCGTTTTACATATAAGCAGGGCTCCTCATGAAAAATGGATGCTAACTTTGTCATAGTTCGAAACAATACAACTATGATGCTAAAGTATAGGTCAAGCCGTATCGTACCATGCGTTGTTTGAGCTTCTTTGGGATATCAACGGAAAAGTGAAATATTTCACTGACATGCAGAAGAGGATCGAAGTTTTTGATTGCTTTCCGAAGTCGATGTTTTTCTTTTCTTACTATTTCAATTTGTAATCTATAATTCTAATTTCAGTCGACATGTATCATAGTGAAATCATGTTGACTTCAAATTCAAACCAAAGTGCTGCCATTCACAACTTTCTTTCCTCTACGATGTAAGACTGTGACTACGCTAGATGGATAATTGTACTTGGCTATCTGGCAGTACAGCATGCAGTGTAGTGGACCAGTACTAGCTCAACAAAAATGTGTTCTTTTCTTTGCAGAGAGACACTTTCCATATAAATTCATGTCATGTTGGGTGTCACATTATTTTCACTGAAAGAAAATAGGATCCACAATTATGCTGCGTGAATATCCGATTACAGAGAAAATCACAACATGATTGTCGATCTCAGCAACGGAAAATGGCTTGTGTGTCGTCGGCACCATGATACACCGATTTCGCTCGCTCCACTCGCGGTTCGCACTACCACCATATATTGTTGCATATAATAGTAATGCGACCTAAATCATTAAAGCAATATCTGGCCACTTTTCATATTGATGTTTCAGCCAAGGTGGTGAGACAACAAGTTAAGACATCCATATGAGAATTTAATGACTTGTGAGTGCCAAGAACTGAATCGGAGGACTAGAATGGTTGCAAGTACTTGAAAAAATGCTGAAATGACTATGATTCCGCGTTACCAATCAACACTTTTTGAAAGGCCCTTTTTTCAGATAAATGGTGTCACACCTTTTGCATACAATAGAAAGTCACCACAAATGATTTCCTATAACGTTGCGAAATTTGTGTATAAAGTGGTGTGCCAATCGATTATCGCTGATTGGCGAGACCTCCCCAGACGTTGACAAAATCATTCGTCTTTGTTTAGGAAAGTGGGACAGACTTTCTTCTGACCAACAAATCAATTACAGTCAGTCAGTTCACTGAATTGATAGGATTGAATGCATGTTATGTGGTTCACAATCGGTCCTTTATTCTCAATCTACAATTCATTATAACGACATTTTGTGAAAAGAAAGTCTTTCGTGGCGATTATTGGTTTCTTTCACAACCTTTCCGCCAAAGAATTGGATTTGGGAGAGTGTAATACATTCTGAATGAATTGCAAAATTACCGGCAATTTTGTTCTCAAGCGGAGATGTTTGTGGTTATAGGGTCAGGATGTGTCTGGAGGCTGAACACCCGCAAACATCCAATCATGTACAACCTTACAATAACTTTACATTAATGTGTGGCACTGTAGATCCTACACCCTTTTAGACCCAAAAATTCTGACAGCTAAAATGACGTTTTTGCCACAGATTTATATGTGAAGTAGAAAGATATTGCAAAGCTGCACATACGAAAAATGTCAAACTGATTTCTTGGATTTCTGGTCTGTTTTAAATTTAGCGCCACATCCAGTCTCTGTAAGTCTATGTATCAACAAAACAATGTGCGAAAAACCACATCAAAAGTGTGGGTTGAAACGAGAAAAGCCGTAGCAGACGCTGCGACGGAGCCTCCTTTGATGCCGTATACCTGCTGCACGTAGCCCTACTTTTGAAAACCTAGTACGTACGCATTCCTAGTACCATACCTAGTACACAAAAGTTGTATGAAACATAGCCGTTGTGTAAAGGCGAAATACGTTCTCAAAAAGTTCATAGAAGCCTCCTTGGTCTAAACCGAGGCCCGTAATCTATTATTTTTCACCTGAAAAAAAAATTGTCACTACCGCCCTTTGTATGATACATTTTCATGTCTATAGCTCATGTCCAACTGAATATTCAATTAGAAAAAATAAATAAAAAAAAGTATCGCGACCGGGTTTTGAGCTCGGACCAACTAGATTGAGCGCCATCGATGCTTTTCATTAGACCACCAATTCATTTAATGTCAGTTGGAAATCAACATGTTATTATGTCCACATATCTTTTCTTCAAACAATCACTTCATATCGTTACATTTTGATTGGAATAAAGTAATTTTATGCTGCTTTCAAGCAGAATTAAACGAAATGAAGCTTTTATAATTCACGAATGTTTTTATTTAAGAAAAAACGATCAAATTTAGGTTGAATTTACTTGAGAAATTACCAAAAACACACTAAAATTCAAAATGGCGGTTCGTGGCCATTTTTTTAGGTTATCGAAAACATTTCTACCACTTAATACCCAGCATTACCTTTCAAACAAATAAAAATTACGAAAATCGAATAAAATTTACTCGAAATACGGCCGAGTAGCTAAACTGAAGCTCACTCTATGGGCTCTAACGGCTCTATGGAGCTCCAGATCCAATTTCGACAAACTTTTTTTTAATACCACCGGTAATATATTCATAAAACCTCCACTGGACCTCGAAAGTAGCAGTTTTCCACCACTCTTTCGGCCATATCTCTGGATCGGCTCGACCGATTTCGCTC
>JANTFA010153896.1:0-10919 GCA_026413405.1 Phytosciara flavipes
AAAATATTATCACCCAAATTGGGGGAAAATATTTTTATGCCCTGCACCGAATTATATTATCACCCAGGAACAAATATGGCCCATTCCAAGCGTTGTCCACATTACTTCTTGAAATTTTACAAAATTCAATGGAATTTTACAGAACAAAAAAAGAATTCCGATGAAATTCTTGTGAATTTTATAAAATTCCCAGAAGTAATGTGGCCATATATGGAGAAAAATTGGGTGATAATATTTAGAGGCTCTGCACAGAAAAATATTATCACCCCAGTACAAATTATCGATTTTTGAAGAATTTTCTGGAAAATTTTGGGGGAAAATAAATTAGCTGCATATGCCTAAATTGGGGGATAATAATTTTGAGGGTTAATATAGTTCCCCATTTAGTTCGTATAGTTATTTAGTTCGTTTAGTTATTTCAGAGTATTGATTCAACCATTCAACTTATCTAATCGTCCGTCGAATTTTCGGTTTTCACATTCGTTGACGATATGGAAGATCGTTTGGTACGGGTACCCACAAGCACAGACATGCATAGTGGATGGCAGTTTGACATCAACTCGTTCAGTGGTACGAGTGGTACGAGATAAGGGACGCGAGCTCTGTTAAGGTTTTTCTCTTTGATCACATCTGAAGTCTGTATACGGTCAGTTCGTTAAGCGCAAAGTTAAAACTATTGCATGATCAGCCCATTGAGTAGTTGATAACTGGAAATGTCTTCGTTAAGCAATTCGATTTGAGAAATAAACTCATTGCCGTCTACTAGTTGCCTGCGACTCAGATTTATTCTGATTTATTCCATACAATTGCATTAAATCAAGTGGAACTACATCTCATTCCGAGTACACAAATACGTCATCACCAATAGCAACGTTTCCGTTGGAGTAGAGTCCACAATAAATTCCAAAAGTGGGTGCTACTCCATCAACGCTTATTCTGTTTGGATTCGTTTGTGCCCGAAATGTTCGCAAACATTTCAATGCTTCGTCATCAACATTAGCGGTATCAGGATCGACTCGTATCACGGCACACCTAAGTTTATAAGAAAATGAAATTAGTTTGACGATTGGTTACGAAGACCCATATTGGACCTAGGACATGGCTTGACATTTCTGATAACAACGTTGTCGCCAATCTTTATCCATTCCCAATTATCCTCAACGAATGGTTCGGTTCCGGAAACGACAATATTCGGTCTAAACTGAAGGGATGTAACTGGACGTTCCAATTTATCATTCAATTCGTTCAACGACGCCTCTGTCATCAGCATGTAGCTAGTTATGTCAGCAAATAAGCCCTAGAATTGAACTTTGGTTTTTAAAAATGATTTCGTTTAAATGCCACTAACTCAACAGTGTCGTCATTGCCCAACGTTGTGTACACTTTAGTAAATTTTTCCCATGGTCCTTCGTGTAGATTGCGTTGTTGGTAAGTTGTGACACCCAGTCGTAATCCTGATTTTTTACCAGTTAAAAACCTGCATGTCAAGGACTTTAGCAAAACCGAAACTTTTCTTTGCGTGTGTAACGAACGAACATTGATATCCATTCTGCTGGACCGTCACCACAGTCGATACATTTCATAGGATCATCAAACCACATTGAACAATTTACGATGGCATTTTTACGGTGAGAATCAAAAACTGTTGATTGCATCCCAGTTGCCTCAAGTCGAACATTTAGTTGGTCTTCGGCATACAAATTGACTAGGACCAACTTTGAATAATTTTTTGCGGTTACAAATTTTCCGTTCACTTCATTGTAGACGAGAAACATTCTGCAATAATTACTTTTATACATCTACCGATCTGAAGTAGACGGGTAGCTCAACACAGTCAACTGAATTATACCTGTCCTTTAGGGTGAGCTGACCGTCGCTTCCCATCATTGCGATACCAAACTCGGTAAACTTGCACTTTAGGACATTCTTCCCTCGGCCTGATTTTAAAGGATAGAAATATAATTCCTTCACTTTACCGACTTTCAACCATTTGTCTGCAAGCAATTGCGCTGTCGACCTGCTTTTGTTTTTCGTCGACTTATTTTTCATCCACCGAATCGATATAAAAGTAATGGCGCCAGCTAGGGCACAACTCAGCCCAATCTTCCACATTGTCTAAAATATTATGGTCTCCGAATGAAAACAGATATTTTTATCGAAAGGTTACACTCACTGGATAACTTGACATTTTTGTGTATCTCTTCAAAATGATAGACAACGAGTAACTAACGGAGAGATAACGTCGTAATATCAACAAAATTCCATTTTATCTGTTATAAAACGGGTTTGTGTGTTTTTGTCAGATCCGCATCAGGTTTACGATCAGAAACATATTGTGGAATATCTACCAATCGTACTTTTCTTCGTCCATTACTCGTCCATCACTGGTACACCTAATCGTAAATCTTAGTTAGATTCCCATGCATTTCATAGACACAATCGCACACTTTCTATTCAAAGCACACATCCACCTGTATTACATGTCTAATCTCATAGTCTCAAACACATGTGAATTAGGACTGGTCTAACAAATTAAGAGCGCCACTTCTCTTTGGGGGTACTGACGTTTATGTTGGCGTTTGTGCTTGCTTTTTAATACCGGGGTACATTCGGATGTACATGTATCTGTGAAATTTAGCTCTTAGAATAGAATGGTCACAGTGATACCTCGTTATTATCATTCACACCTATACATCTTCTAGCTCCCGACACAACCATGCATATTTTGAACAAACCCGTTTCTGCGGTATACCACGACCTTTCAGATACAGTGACATAATATTCTTCTATAAGTGACCTGTTCATGGGACCACATGCTCAGGAGCCATCAATAAAGTACCCCTAAGACGAATTCTGAGCCATGTTTGGAGACTGTCCATAAATGACCCGGTTATAGGCCATTGGTAATCGTTTCTGTCGATGGACACATAACATGTCAAAGTTCCTTAAAGACTCTGCCTCCTTTATTTTTCGATGAAAATTTGTTACAAAATGAATTCAAGTTAAACTTCATGAAAATACAAAACGTTTCTTTAGCTTTAGTCATATGTAGTATAATCCATGACCTTGTCCCGTGACTAACAAAATATCTCGAAATTCATCAATATTTTCTTAAAAGATGTTTGATTCATTTGAAAGCGGACCACTCGTTTACCAGGTAAGGTTCCATGAATGTTTCTCTAAGAAAAGTCTCACCGATTCCAAGCTATTTCAAGTTTCCTTAGTCATGGGACAGGTCATGGCATTAGCCATGTATTGATGTTGTTTCCATACAACGAGACATGTCACATTAGCGAACTATAAGGAAAATGAAACTTCGCTTCGAATGACCTTAGAAAGGTTTTGTTTTAAACTATCAAAAGCTTCCATTAACATGGTACAGTTATGTGAAACGGTGCTAAATGAATGGAATTTCATTTTTCTTATCATTCGTCAAAGTGACATGTACCGTTCCTGAATTTAACTATTTGAGTGCGAGCATGACGATACAAAAAAACTATCTATTTTCGACTATTTTCCACCATTTCAACGAAGCTTTGCAGTTTTCGCAGATCAATCTTTTGGCTATCTAGCATTTGTTTCACTTGCTGAAAAAATGATTCGTACTGTTGCAAAACTCTGGTCGTTTTTCTTAAATCTTTGTTGAGTTTTGCAATCTCATCACTTTTCCCACCATCATCATCATCTGTGATACAGCCGTTTTCATTGCCTTTGCATCCCACTTCTACATTTGGAACCATTTCCGTCATATCAGAATCAGTGTCTACCAATTTATCTGCTTCATCTGACAGTGAAATTCAATTATTTCATTTTCAGGAATCAATATTAGAATTACCTGGCTGTGCCATTTGATTGTCATTGAAGAGAGTATCAATTATTTGAATATAAGGCACCAACGGCTTAACATAATCAGCCGTTTTGAGAACGGAACTGTAATGACTGCAACCATCGTAGTGAAGAAGTATCGGCTCATTATTCGCATCATTTGCATCGCCAATGAATTTGAAATGATTGGGGAACGATTCAATTTCGTAACATTGTCGAAATTGATCGTAGCTCATAACGGCTGACTGAGGAATATCGTTCAGTGAACCGTAGCTGTAAATCGGTCGCTTGAGTGCCAACGACAAAGCGACAAGGTGAAATTCATCTCCCCATGTTTGTAAAGTAACAGAGGCTTTGACCAATTGTTCAAGTGTTAACACGTTGTAGTTGAATTTGCTGGTCTGTGGGAAATGTGCTGGTTAGTTATATTTGAAGAAAATTCAAATGGTTGCAAGGACGTTCACTATGGTCAATTCTTTTCGTTAGGACACGACATGTCCTTGAGTTTCAGTCTCATCCATCTTACCTGTCTTGTCAAAATTTCCGAAAACTTTTCAGAGTTCCGCATCAACGTATTAGCAGTCAACAGTCTGAGGGATTCCATCAGCGAATAGTTACCCACAAGAGTATGCGATATCGAGCTCCACATACAATTTCCATCGCCTTTAATCTCTATATTCACCATGTAATCGTTAATAGAGGGGACGTTAAATGTAGAACTTGGATTTTTTCGATGAATGTCCTTTTGGTATGTCCCTCTCGAAACGACAGACAGACATCGCTCACCAAATTTCTCTATGTGGTTTCGAAAGGGTACAGCGTTAATGATCGTATAGTCATGGTCGAATAGCTCGACCATAGCCAAAATTAACGCTGATCGATGAATCAGTGATTTTTCCTTATATTTGACAGCTTTTCCATCTGGCAAAACTTTGTTCAACTGATCTGCTAGACAACCGAAATCAAAGTCCTGAGCGTGTAACATTGTTAGCAACTTTTTTTTCTCTTCTTGGTAAGATTTTGCCAATACTAAATTTAAATTCGCATCGTAAGCTTTTTGTTCTGACATGGAAGTTTAAAGAATGGAAATAGAGGCTCGTTATACTGCTGGTAAACCATTAAAAATTACCATCAAGTTGCAATTTGCTTTTAAGAAGAGTCTCTTGAAATTCGTTTTCATTCATTTGCCTTCGTAATGCAAGGAAATAATCGTGGTCAATAGCCACCAGTTGATTGGTTGTAGCGGTTTCATTTTTTCTTTTTTGATTTTTCAGCTTAACTAGCTCCCAGCCATCTGTAGCGGTAAAGTTTATTGTTAGCTGTCATCACGGTCGAATAACGCAATTAAAACTCAAAAGAAATAATTTTTATTCACTGCGTTATCATCTTAGGTCACTTACCTTCCTTATTATACTCGACTGCTGGCTGTGCTGGCATTTGTGTCTTCTGTAATTCATGAAAGGCCATACCGATCATGTCTACAATGCGTTTTTTTATACTCTCTGTGAGTTTTTTGACAATGGCGAAACGTCTTATGACTGCGTAATAAATGGATTCTGAGCTTGGCACTTCTAAGCTTCTAAGCACTTTTTTTTGTTGAATTTCTTCTAAAATCAGCTGTTGAATCATAACGTTGTCTTGTTCTGAAAGAATTTCAGATTGTTCCACTAATTGAGTATTGTCACGATCACTGATATTCAATGCCATATTTTCAACTGTTAACTGAATCAGAACTCAATAACTAAAATGAAATGCATGAGATATTTGGTTATTATGTTCACAAGGCATAAACGACAACTGACGATTATTTTCAGTATTCAGTTGATAAGGCACTAAATCTGTGTGCTCTTTTATCAGTATGAGTCACTTGTTTCCAAGAAATTGTACGATTATTCATGTAAGTACCTTTCGCGATACTATACAGACAACTTGCAGAACGCAAGAATGTAACTTTGGATGAGAAGAAAAATCCAACATATTTTTCAATATTCTCAATTTTTGAATTTACTATGATTTAACAGTTTTTTAATTAATAGTATTTTTTGCACCGAGTTGAAAATGAAGTTGGTGTTTGTCACTAGACTCGATGTGTGACACCGCATTATGTGTGTTATTTCACACGTAGATGTAGCATGAATTACCAGTTCTTCAACTACTATCAATAAATTGAAAATCGGAACACACAATACAATGGCTATAGATGTTCAAGAAAATCACAAACTATGTGGAATATTCTACATGCGAAAAAGACATCTATACCACCCCACGAGTGATAATCTATGGGTACATGCGCAAATGATTGCTATCACTACATTTAAGTCCGGCTTGTATTTGTTTCTTTCCATCAATAAAGAACCTAAGTAAGAGAAATTGCCAAGCATCACCAGATATAAATATTATCCTATCAAATACACATTGTTCACTTTATCTTATCAATGGTCTGAAAGGAAGTCGATAATCGCAATAAGTGAATTTTAATTTTAAATAATTCAGAGTGTGTGCAGTTGGACACATTAACTTGGTTTCTAGAGTGTTGCGTTAATTGGAGAAAACGGTTTCTAGCACGACAACGCAAGTGAAAAAATGAGGTACTCGTTCTATACATGTGTGTGAAAGTGCAGAAAGTTGATTTTGCATTCATTCCAGCTATTCACAGCCAGGAAAATCGGATGCTACTAATGCTCCAGAACGTATTACCAAGAATGATGATGAACAAGAATTTGGAAACTTTTTCACGGATTCAGATTCGGATGAAGATGAAGACATTTTTCTGGCGAAGCAATTGAGCTTGATATTGATGAACTCAGAAAGAGGCGGTAAGACAAACACAATCGTTTTGGTTATTGCACAATTCTTAGATCAATGTTGATATGACATTATAGCAAAACAATAGCTTAAGAATCAGTCGATATTCTTAAAATTTGAATGTTTATTATGAACAGAAAAGGAATGTGACTACATAGCATTCTCAGCGGAAACAACTGAGCTTAGGATTTCAGGTTCGACCTGCATTTTACGTGAGCCTGAACGAATCATGATAATTCACAGGTCAGATCAGGTTGGGATTGAATAAATCTCTAAAGTTGAAATTCAGGTTCAGGTCATACTCGAGTTTAAGGTTGGGTGAAGATTTGGTTCGGGTCAAGATCAGGTTTGGGGTGAAGATCGTGTTTGTTCAAGATTAGGTTCGAGTAAAGATCACGTTCGGTTCAAGAACAGATACGAGTTCCCTACGCATTACTAGCACATTCACGGTTTACTAATTACTCTTCTAGAATATAGCGATGAAAGCGGTGATAAGAAAGACGGTGATGTTGCGCAACCATCCGAGTGTGTAATATGTGCAGACGAAAAAGATGATATGATCACATACGGCTGCATTCATTACTATTGTCGCGACTGCGTAATACAAAATTTAGAAACTGCAATCAACGACGGGAAGATAGAATCGTTTAATTGTCCAGGGGAAAATTGTGACGTCACAGCATCAGAAAATTTTATCAAAACGGTCGTTTCGACTACAGCGTTTACCAGATATGAAACATTGATGCTTAAGAAGGCTGTGGGTGACATGGATGACATAGTAAGTGTTGATTAATTTGGTGTTTGTTGTTGATCAATAAATTGTTCGGCATAGATTTTCTGTCCGCGCGAAGGATGTAGCGCCATTATTGAGACTGATGGCAGTGGCTGGGCGGAATGCTGGAAGTGTTTTCACCTTCTTTGCACACTTTGTTCAAAGTTGTATCACGGTAACACCGATTGTGAACTGACTGAAGAGGAACGTACCGACAATTTTCGCAGAATTAGAGATGAGGAAGTGGCGGAAACAATTCTACTGCAGGAAAGCCAAGACGAATTGTTGATCGAAGAGTTTGAGCGAGAAGACCAAGAATGGTTGAGGAAAATCAGAGAAGAACAAGCTGAAGTTCGAAGAATAGAACAAATTGAACAGGAGGTGGAAGAAAGGAGATTGGAAGAGGAAAGACATAAGGAAGAAACAGCCAGACAGTTGAACGAGCAAAGAAGAAGGGAAGAATTCCAGAGATTAGTACAAGAAAACGAAGAACGGGAGAGAAGACAGCTACGAAAACAGGAAGAGAGAAGAAAAGCTGAACAGGCTAGTGAAGATACTGTACTGAGGACTACCAAGAAATGTCCTAAATGTAAATCACCGATCGAGGTAAGTATAAAGGTTAACATTGACTGACCAATAGCCGGATGGAACGTGTTATAGTATTCAATAAACATAAGTCAGCTTTGTTGTGGCCATCGTGGAATTAAACTTGCTATCGGTCATCAACGGCTCGAAGTTACAATTTCACAGATTACATTTTTTAGAAAAAGGAGGGCTGCAATGCCATGATGTGCACAAAGTGCGGCTATAAATTCTGCTGGGGATGTCTTGGTCCAGAGCATGGACACAATTGGGTCTGC
Source organism: Phytosciara flavipes (assembly GCA_026413405.1). NCBI lineage: Eukaryota > Metazoa > Arthropoda > Insecta > Diptera > Sciaridae > Phytosciara > Phytosciara flavipes. The sequence goes on from JANTFA010153896.1 coordinate 8,263, forward strand.
AACGGAAATAGATAGATCAAACTTTTCAAGACACACCGCACGCAAATACTTCGTTCGTCTATTGGTCACGATTTTCCACAAATTTTAAACTTTCATTTATATTAACTACAACAGAAAAACGACGGCTGCATTCACATGACTTGCATCAAGTGCTCTTACGAATTTTGTTGGGGATGCATGTACATCTGGTCCCATGATCACATTTGTCCCACAAACAAATGAAGATGTTCAAGCCACATAAGTAGACTGATTATAAGATCCGAAGTTAGAGATATCGACAGCAGGTGCTGTAATCAGTTTAATGTATGTTTAACGTCCTGTTTATTTCGAGGATCTCAAAAATTGAAACAAGTGAAAAAAAATCAATGTTTTTGACTTTATTTACCCGAACCCTGAATTAGAGGCTCAGATCAGCTTGTAAGCCTGAAATCTTATATTCAGATTCAGGTTAACTCGAACTCAAACAACCGAAGCCTGTTCCGATCTCTCCTTTTGTGTGATTAGATTATCGTTTGTCGAGCATGAACATTGGGTTGCAGAGAGATGATAAAACGTCGCTCCCGAACGCCATTACACCATTTCTCTGTTGGGCTGTTGTAGCATCCTATGAATCACCAAATGTCACATTGGGAAATAATAAGAATGGAAGAATGATTTTACACAATCACCGACATACATTGGACGTGTTTTACTAAGACTCTAGATTGGCGACGAGGATAAACCGGACACACGTATTAAACTTACAAAAGGATGAACGGCCAGTAAGAATAATCTTTAATTATACGTCTTGAGCGATTTAAAACGGAGAAAATTTATTTGTGAGAAACAAAAGAAAATTCCAGAAATATTGAAAATCAGTCTGAGGCAGCGAAATACATTTTGATCCAAAAGAATTTAATTTCGACGGAAAAGAATTTTATTTCAAGGAAAATGAATTTAATTTCGATATCAAAATATCAAAAAAAAAATTGATTGTCTAAGATGAGATAAGTAAAAGTAATTATTTTGTCTATTGCATTTGATTCGGGCCAACGGGACCACAATAAATTGATTAGAAGGAAAGAAGTTGTGCCATCGAATGGAAAACATTGGCTCAATTGCGCAACACTATCTTATCCGTTTGTCAACTTTAAATATCGAGCTCGTAGCTCAAGATCGGGTTACAAATTTTCATCTTGAAATTATCTAACGAAAATACCGTAGCAAATGCTGCGATGGTGCCATTGTACAATTACTGTTCACTACCACTGTTACAGTCCTGTCTATATTCTGTACATTATTTGTATTTACAATAGATACCTTTCAAACAACCAAAATCGCGAAAATTAAGTTTTCTCGATTTATTTGCGAAAATCGAGGGAAACGGAAACCACTTTGATGATTAAGAATATTTTAACAAAGTGACGAGTTATATTTTTCGTCATAGGCTACTTGCTAATCGTAAGAGATAAACTTAAATAGAGATTTATCAATGTTAATCACCACAGAGTTCATTGATAAGCCGAGATCAAATTATGGCTGATGAAAGTGGTTTCCGCTCGCAAAAAACACCTACCGAACTCTGACTACCGAACACTTTAATGCATCTAATTAAGAGGAATCAGTACTGCGGTGAAATTGTGGCCTACATTTTGGCGTATTTTTTTATTCAGAATAGTCATATGTTATCGACAACGATGAAGGTAACAAGCGCATAACTCGGCATAGCTCTCTCTCTCTATAATGAACTTTCAAGGTAGTAAATGTTCATTATATAACACGTTTTCTGTTTTCTATAAAACCGAACTTTAACGAATGAGTTCTATGGAAAATATCAAGAAATGTCATTTAAACCACAAACTTTGAAATTAGTGTGGTATTAGTGATGTTATTACACCATGAACTATTTTCTGAAAAAAATTCAAATTTCGAATACTCAGCTCAAACTTTATCTAGAATGACGGCCTTAGCGTAAAGCTGGATTCACGGTCGTCCGTTTTGCTTCCGTTTTTCCCTCCGTGTTGAAACGTCAGCTATTGTTTCGTTTGAATTTGCATTGTCTAGTCTTCAGCTATCGAAAAAACGGCTGGAAAACGGAGGCAAAACGGCTGGAAAACGCAAGGCCATATACTGGTGGAGGTCCACCTCGATACAGGTACGCGGGTTACACCCCACAGTTGACGATACTATGGCGGATTTCATACAAAAATTCACCTACTGTGATGATTTTCGTCGCCGTGATGATGTGGGGAATTTTTTTGTAAGTAAAATCATCAAAGGAGGTGTGTTCCCGCGTACCTAATAAAATGGCGATCGAGGTGACCTCCACAACAGTTTATAGCCTTGGTACACTAAGGAGGTTATGCCATCCGCCATTTTTTCAGGTAAATGGTTTCACACCTTCCGCAGTGGTGTGGCAGTTGATTAGCTGTTTAGCAAGACATCTTATGTGTATAGCCTTAATTTAAAGGAAATTTCGTTAAGTTTTTCATTTTTTGTAGAACTCGCCGAACTCTAGGATATGCAATGAAAATGACGCAATTAAGTTTGACGGTTGAATTCTTTTTTGTTGGAAATAACATTTTGAACAAAAAATCGTTTTACGCTATGGCAAAATTATTAAGATTTATATTTTAAATTAATTATTTTATTTCACGTCGAAATTCTTTAGCAATGAA
>JANTFA010153907.1:0-10918 GCA_026413405.1 Phytosciara flavipes
TTTAGCGTGCGCACTATTTGAATGACCTCTTATGTTTTAGGCGTAGGACCTCAAGCGACGATTCAAGCGTTTAGTGCATAAAAAACACTTCTTCTTCTCCCTCGCTTCATTCTTACCTACGACTATTATTTGCAAAATTTGTCATGATTTTCTAGTCATTTGACTCTCAGATTCAGCGTGGTTTCGCATTCGAAATCTCATCCTTCTCTTCTTGTGTTAGCCCGAATCGCTTTTGTCGCTGTCACATTTGGCCGGCCCAAGTGTGTTTTGATCTTTCCTTTTCACTTTCTTCAGAAATGTCTATCAGAAGACCTTTTCTCGCCACATTGCCACAGTTCCTAAAAAAAGCATTTATCACTCTGTTGCATAAATTACTATTTGAAGATGAAGTAATCTGGCCGAGACGAGGTCGGAATCCGGGAAACAGTTTTAGGATTTTAGTTTCATAAACTACTATTACTGCTAGCTTGGGAAAGCTTTTGTCAAAACATTCTATAGCGAAGAGACGGAAAATTTTATGTTGCACGGTTTTGTCAAGATGTAGTAAGTGACCTAGTTGCAAGGAGACAATATGTTTTCAGATCTTTACATTTTAGAAAATTCCATTCCAATTTTTACTTCATTTACAATGTTAGTTTTACATGATGCACGTCTTACATCGTCCATGAAATTCTATCCAAGATTGAACACATTTATGAACATTATTTGCACATGAGAACGGACGGCATGCCATACAAACACATAACTTTGTTATTTTCATTGATTCAAACAATATTCCACTCTTTGAATTTACGGTTGAACGAAGCGTTTTACGGGACTCTATTTATGTCCTGCTTGAAACTGTGTTCGAATCCAACGGAGAATGATTTATTGGTCCGTGTACAACTTGACCAAGATTCTATTTCTGTTATTTACTGAAATGTCTTACATTCGTGCAGTTTTCTGATACGTGATATTCGAAACATATTCATGACACGCAAGAGAAAATGGATTTATTACTGCGAAATTGCTTGCGATGTATACGGTGGCAACGAGCCCCCTTCCCATCCAATATTCCCTCGTTTTCCGCTCGAAATACAAAATCTACTTTATCAATTACGGGTTTCCACCACATTTATCGATTCTGATTTCTGAGGATGAATACACACTTTCCAGTTTTATCAGCCATTATACAGATCCAATTTATTAATGTTCCACATTTTCTGCTCCACTCTCTCATTAGCTATTCGGAAAATTATGATAAATACCATCAACAAAATCAAAACTTGAGATACTTCTCCGGCAAAATGTAGGTAGAGTTATATGCGAGATGCGAGGGTTGTGTATACTGATTACGTAATCAAATTTTACGAGTAAAAGAACATTTTCAATCATCAGACTCGATGCAAATACGTTACGTTACAATAAAGCCATAAACATTTCATGAATGTCAAAAATACGAAAAATGTGTAACGGAATCATTGATTTTCTGGTTAAACGAACACTCGAACAGATGAATTATTGTTTTGCATTACTAAGACTTCATTAATTAGGCCCAGAATCGAAGCACGTGATTCAATTCTTAATTTCGTTATTTACACAAAGAGTTCAAAAAAAAAGAAGTTTATTCAACTCCTCGTGCACAGGCAAAGTTTTGGTCAGTGCCACAAGTACGAATTGTGTAGTATTTAAGCGTAGAGTTAGGGGGATGTTAAAAAGTCACATCGACTTATAGACCGAAATGTGAGAGTGATACCGAAGGTGATGGGAGTCTTAATACCTAGAAAAAACAACTTTCCATCTCCCGCAGATAAATGATAAGAGCCTCACACATCCTTGGAGTAGAATACACTTGTTGATTATATTTTTGTTAGCATTAAGCCAGAACGTAGAATCCGTCATGTAGATTTGACAACTCGATTCAAGGCTGAAAAACATATAATCAACAGGCACATTTTAACCCAACTTGCGAAGAATTGCTTACTGGACTAAATTTTGTGACACCAATTGCCTATTTTCGAAGTGTTTACCCTCAGCAATTACGCGTTTACATGACAATTACCTGTGACACCACATTGAGCAAGTCCTCGCCAACAAGGTATGACTCATACCGTATGAGGTGCTTATCATTTCTCTGTTGTTACGCTGGCTGTATGTTCATGCAATATTGTCAAGCCGACACATAACTTAAAAATCACGTCTGTTGAAAACATTGTTGAATTGAGTTAGCACAGTTATGCACGCTCATAAACCAAATTTCTTGCATTCTTCAGGGGCCATTTAAAAAATTTAGTAAGTTCAAAATTACGGATTTCAGTACCATACTCAAACGGCAAAATGTATAGAGAAAATTTCAAACATTTATGAAGCGTTTGCTTCTGTCAAAACCTCATATCTCTGCAGAGCATGCGTAACTTGTGAATGGTTTCGAAGAAACAAGTGGGCAAACGTTCATTATAACGTAAGGGTATTTACTTAAAAACTCATAGAGAATAAAGTGACGCAAGTCCTTCACTTACAAAAATGTTGATATAAAAAAAATGACGCTTAAAGCTCAGAAACGCAAAAATTTTTCAGCTTTTTCTTTTGTCAATTTTGATCATTTTGGTGGAGGTGTCGAAAATTCTGAGGATGACTACCATTTGCATGCTTTGTCCTTAGTCCTCAAAACATTTTTAATGTGGACTTGCGTCACGCTAACTATCAACCTTTTAAGAATTGTCATATGCATATGAGTAATGAAGAATATTAACAATGAACGAGATAAAAGAAGTTATCTTCCGATTCCGGACAAAATGTATGCAGAATGCCTAATTGCCAGTGGCGTTGTAAGCCATAATCAGTCTCCATAAAACTGACAATTTTTTATTTAATCAAAAAGAGCAATCAATGGCAACGGTTAATGGCTTGAACATGTAATATGAGTAACATGTACCACACACATCTAACCCTTATTTATTTCACTTTCATTCAACGAAATTACAATGTTTCGAAAATGTGGTCACGCAAACGAAAGGGGAAACTCAAATCGAAAGGAAATTTTATTATAAACTTTTCGCGATGGGCGACGAACATTAATGTACACCATACCAACGTTACATTGTGTAATGTTCATTTAATTTACACTTCCCATCTCGGAAAATTCATAACTCACTTGGCATAGTACGGCATGTAGATATCTACTTACTGTACTTTGATTAATAAACCAGAGCGATTTATTTTAACTGTTGTGTAACATGTAATACCATTTTCATTGTGATATTACGCTTGCACAGCATGCTTTTATGTTGTAAAATTGTGTGAATCATGAATAAGGACTTTCGAGAGCTTTGTTTTTATTGATTTCGTTTTAATGTCTAACCAGCGCACCATGCAAGTAGTAAATGTACCATTCAAAGTGACATGGCGAGCTTCTAACTGGATCAATATTAAAATGAAACTTTTTTTGAGATGGGAGTCTAGTAAAATTCAATAATTTCGATTGCCGCCCTTTCTTTAAAAAAAGAAACGGTGGCTCATTGACCTAATTTTCTTCACATTTTTAATACGGAAGATACACTGGTAGGCTGAAGTAGCAATCTTTCATATCGGTCGATCTTAATGAGTCGAAACAACGATTCGAAGTAGTAAAAGCGGAGATCTTGAGAGATAATCTCCAACGGAATTAGGTTTGTCATCGCAATGACGCTCAGATTATAACTCAACTACAACAGTCGAGTTGAAGAACATTATTTGAAAAGCCAACATTCTGAGATATTGTCAGTGAAGTCATTTAGAGGTGATGAGCTGAGATATTTCGTCTTTATATTTGCACAATCTTCGGAAAAACTAGCTTTAGCGAATTATACTGAAATGAGGGTGCGTGCCATCTAACATCGTTACTTCAAAGCTAATTCTACCTCGAGGTTCAAAACTAATTCCTCTCAAGATCTTAGCTTGTGCTACTGTATCGACTCGTCGATGACAGCTCATACAAAAAACTATTCTGTTTGACGCAAACAAAATTCTACCACTCTGCCTGATGCCTTGATGTTTTCCAACAGAAAGTAAAGGTACTCCCTCTCTCATATGGAATGGAATTTATTGAGCCTTAAACATATCAGTCTTAAATCAACGTAATAATCATTTAAATTGTTACGACCACTTTCGGTTTATTACTAGAACATGATCATTAAGAACTTCATGGTTTTCATAAATCGATTTCATTATAAAATCTGTCTGATTAACGAGGACTATCATCGAAGCTGAAACTTGTTTAGTTAAAACCACTTGTTTTTACTGAAAAAGTGACACGCCGAAACTTTAACCTTAAGTAAAATATACTTGAAACAAAATATGGAAATGGTTTCTTATGTGTGTTTACCGACTACCTACGGTTTCGATTCAATTGATAAATTTCACATAAGAAGGGACATTTCCATTAATATGTGTAAATGGTATCGAGATGCCGAAATATCGACAATAAATTCTACTTTTACTGTACGCGGCCGAGTAGCTCAGCTTAGACTCCTTTTATGGGCTCTAACTTCGAAGCCCATGATCTGATTTCGACAAACTTTTTTTCCTGTGTTGGTGTAGTCAATACACCTTTCATTTGCGCCATCTACTTTGTGCAAGCAATGCCACCGAAGATATATGTTTATGGATTTTACTCATCTTCGAACGTATGCTAGCATTTTCGTTGAATTCAAATCGAGGAAACAAAAAGTACCATCAACATCGGTTGCGTTTTACTCGAGTTATCGTATTCAAGGACAGACAGAAGGACAGACTTATTTATTACTGATTTGTCATCTAGGGGTGACCACAGATGGTTTGCTCTTTCCAGCCATTCAATTCGACGTACTTTTATCAGAGAAATGATATCTAGATGGCGTTGCGTTGCGTGCAATGAAACGCCATCTTAGGTATCATTTCTCTGACTTTAATGCACATTCGATTTCTCTTAATCAACTCTTTTGTGCCATATAACAAACCACTTTTTGTTTTTTCGAAGGATAGGCTCAGCAAGCCTCTCTTCGGCATGGATAGAGAGCTGAGAAAATAGAAATTGTCTCACCTAAGTTGTCACTTTGTTTTGGTTTAAAAAAAACTGTGTAAAATATTGATGTGTTCGTTTCATTGAAAAAAAAAGTTGACTCATTCCACGCAATGACGAAAAACGCTAGGCCTACCTCTGGGTGTGGAAATACGAAATTCCAAATCAAGCTATTTGCTCACCCCTCGCGTTGTGTTGGTCGCCAACTTCTTCCTTGTTTGAATTTTATATTTACACCCCTCAGTTAGCAAATGACTGTTTTTGAGTTGAGAGGAGGACAAATATCTGAAGCGGACTGACTTCGAAATAGAAACCTTCGTTCCTAACGTATTTGAAGCCCATCATTACACACCAAATCTATGTGCTCCCTATTGGTGTCTTCGTACAAAAATATTTGAGTTTTCGATTCACACACCATATTCAATCAACAGATTCCATAACATGATGATGAGATTCGTCATTTACATGTATCCCGAGAAAATCTATGCAAATCGATGGAAAAACCATAATTTTTTCCATTTATATTTGAAAATACGCCGGCACTATAAAAATGCAAAAATGTTTGATTAAATCCGGTTTAAGCACACACCCAGTGAGTGAGGGTGTGTAGACCTAGACCCAACCAAAAAAGGCACGGAGATTGGACGACATAAGGCTGGCGAAAATTTTCTCATTTTATTCGTTTTTTTTTTATGTTCGGTAATGACGCACAAAAGCGTTAAAATTTGAGTGCTGCTATTCAAAAGAAAAATGTCTTGGAAGTGGGACAAAAAAAAGAGTAATCGTTTAAATGCTCAACAATTTTAACAACATTTTCGGATATCAATGCGTTCATAAAAAGTAAGAAATTTATATGACCAAAACGTGGAACCGAATTTTATTTTCTTATTTTCGTTTTTCATTGTCTCTTCTACATAAAAATAATTGAGAAAAAAGCAATTATTCTGACCGTATTTGCTACAGTGATTTCTACAGGAGATGTAACTGGAAAGTCATCGGAATGGACATCTCCAATGGCCGAAATAAAATGCCCAAAATATCCCTATAAAAATGAATAATAAAATTTGCCTCTCTGCTAAAAGCTTGCCTGGAGGCATATATACACAATGGTCCTATGTTAATAGGAAAACGTAATACATTGCTATCCGTATGCTTACAAACAGATTTTATTGGAAGTCATGAATTTAATGCCGATGATGTTCGTGAATGAAAAGTTTATTAATTACGAATTGTCTGGAAATACGAACCTCTCCTCTTTGTGTGCAGCTTGTTAAATTCAAATAATTTGAAATGGGATTGGCACGTGTGTGTATAACTTGTTCAATTTTGTGTTACTATTATGTAACAGCATTTCTCTAATGTCTACACAAGCTTGATGGAATGACATGTTTAATGTTAAATGGCCATAAATTCCTACCTAAATCATCGGTTTGGAATGGAGAAAAACCACCAGCCGGTTACGTCGTCGCCTTTGAATTCTTCGAAAACCACAAAATTCAAAATGTCAGCATGGAAATTTCCCGATATGTATTCATATTGAGTTGAGCTTTGTAGATACTTACAGTCAGTTGAAAATACCAAGTGGCACTATTTTGTTTCGAAATAGATCCTACTTTCTACTTATTTTACCGGCTCTGCAACCCATTCAGGCGCTTACCCTTCTCCAAAATGCTTCTTCCACAGGACCTATCCGCGGTTAACGATTCCCAACGAGGAAATCCCATTGTTATTAGATTTGAGCAGACTGCTTCGCACCGCCTGCCCTTGGGCGACCTGTACTCCTCTTCCTTTCCGGTTTGATTTTCAATATTTTCTTTGGAATACAATTTCCATTCATCAGTTCGTGCATGTGGAAAGAGAAGAAGAAATGAAGCGCCGTAGTCTACTCAGTTTGATGGTCCTTCCTGACTATGTCCAGCTCTCCATAAAGTTGTCTTAGCTCAAAGTTGTACCGTCTGCGCCATCTGTTTTGATTCGGATCAAAAGCCGGACCGAAAATTGTTCGCAAGATTTTCCTTTCAAACGTGAGTACCTTCTGCTCTTCCTTTTGCGTCGTGCAACACGACTCCGAGCCATATTTTACTACCAATCAGTCTTATCATCGATCTGTACAATGTACTTTGAAGTTCTGCCAACCGACTTGGACTTTAGGATGTTCAGTAGCCTAAAGTAATCCGTCATTCGATTTCGTCCATTATACTGTCATCGATAATCCCAGGTACACAAATTTGTACCACCACCTTGCTGTTGTGGATTGTTACATTAGGCTCGCGCGGTCGGCCCGAAATAGTGGTGATCATGTATTCCGCTTTTGTATCGTTCACATTTCACCTTTCGTCTCTGAAGACCACGAGCTTTCCTTTAACAACTTCTATATTTCCCCCGATTATGTCCACGTCGTCTGCGAAACCAAGGATTTGACTGGATTTGGTAAAATGGTGCTGGTGTTCATACTTGTGGCCGTTCCTGCTGCTTCGAGAATTAGATAAAAAAGCAGCGTTGCAAGAGGGTCTCCTTGGCGTAGTCCTTCCTCAATGTCGAAGGATAACTTATTTCGAATTCACAAAAGAAACGCACATTTTTTGTATGGTCGTTGCGTTAAATTGACAAAAAATGCGTTGAATATTCAAATATTTTTGGCGCACTTGCAACATGAATACTATACACCTTTTCAGACCCACAAATTCTGACTGCAAAGATGACATTTTTGGCCACATTATTTCGAGGTTTTTCTTTGAATTATTGAATAAGAAATATTTGTAGGCTTATGCAATCATAAAAGGTCTTGCATTTCTTCCGGTTTGTGTGAGTAAAAACTGAATTCTGCGTCTTTAAATTAATTGTCAAAAACTCCTATCGTCCCGAATGTAACGAAATTGTAAAGCTGACTGAGAATATTTCTGGTCAGTTTTAAAATTCGCGCCTTTTTAAAGTAACCTTCTAGACACTGTTAGGATGTGGCAAGAAATATCAACGGAGACAAGGTATGACCAAAAGTTGGCAATGTAAATAGTGCTCGTTCCTTAAAATTCTTCTCTGTATACCCCGAGTGTATATCTTTTTAACTAGATCATCCGCCCATAAACGGATCATATGTTGCTTTCGTTTTTATTAATGAAAATATCGTAATAATAAACCAAAATTGATATGTGTAATAATTCACATCTGTTTTCTGGCACACTGACTATTAAAGACATTTCGAATATATGTATGGGATATGATAACGAGTTCCAGAGACCCAGACCATATAATATTCAATGCGAACAAAAGGAAATAATGTAATGTGAAATACTGGCATTCTCTTCTTCTATACAATACTCCTGTTTGTAGTGTGTACGAATAAGGGAAAATCAATAGAACCATTATGTAATATGGTAGAATTGGTCTGCTTAACGGTTCAACTAGCTTTTGTCTGACCCGTTGTGTTGTTGACGCACACACTTAATATGGAGATATGGAGCAGTAGTAAAATGTTGGATGATATGCTAAGCACACTGAATTTCTTCCCAGCGAAACGAGATGAAAAATGACTCGAGCTTATTACTATTTCATTATGAATTGGTGAGACGCAGAGCAACGTATAATATATACGAAATTGTCCCATTCAACTTCCACTCCACTTGAAATATTTTCGCAATTACATTCGTGCTATATCTCAGAAATAATTCATGGCACTGTGTTCACTGTTCAACAATGTTTTGAGGTAGAGAAAGTTTTTTGCATTAATTTCGTGTGAATTTTGTTTTATAATATTTTAGACACAGTCAGTACCGCATCAACCGCATATGTAAAAAATATGATTTGATACTATGCAAAGAACGATGAGAAATGTAAATTCAACTAGAAATCGTGGTTTCATGTGCAACAGTGCACCATGGTATACAATGTGGACTTTTCTCAAAAGACCCATTTCCGAGAAAATTTGCTCATTTCAAAAAACGTTTTTCATTTTTCATGTTGTGAATTACGCTATGAACGGGGTAATTGACAGACGTAATTACAGAATTTTTAAAGCTGACAAATTTATGTCGCTCAGAATTTCTCACTCGTTAAAGGGGTTGGTCAGGACCAGACGGGAAAATGAATGCAGAATGCAAATTTTACTGAAGCTTTTTCAGTCTCACTAGTTGCATTTTCACACACTAGGTTTGGTATGTTTTTTTATTGCTTTGACTGGATGTCAAGTCAAAAACACTATCAATTCACTCGAAATTTTCTTATGGAAAATAGAAGAGGTTTTGAAGACGCTTTTAGATAGTCCAAGTGCTAAGAGTGTAGCACCAGAAAGGCGAAGATTGTGAGTTCGACACACCACCTGGCAAATTACATGTTCACAAGCACACCACAACCCATTACACTTTGGTACTGTGATGGTCCGTTGCAATGAAAATATAACGTCCAATAGTGTGCCAACGACCTTGCTGATATGGATGGTCCAGTACAAGCAGTCTTTGACGGAATCGGATCAAACACTGCGTCAAAGTGTGTTCGGTAAAGTAATTAGTTTTTCAATCGGACTTATGTCTTCCGTGTGATAAGAAGGCAGGTTTTACGCTTTTACTTCTTACCAACGCATCTACTTTATAGATGCTTTGCTCCTCGAATTCGAATCCCTGAGTAAGAGCAAATCTTTTGTGGTCACCCCTAGGTAATAAAATGGATATTGGTCTGTCCGTCATAACGATAACTTTAGTAACTCGAATCCGATTTCAATAATTTGTTTTGCCTAAAAAGCATCCAAACTGCGAAGTTAATTTGGAAGATGAACATTTTCGAAAAGCCCATGCCTAAGCTAAGACCCTTCACGTTCTTCTTCTTTTGAGCATATCTACTGAAAGATACATGTTCTAAGTGTAAGTAGAACAGCAAATAATAGAAACTTCCACCACCAATCCAAGAAGAAAAAGTTTGTAAAAATCGGTTCAGTTCATCGTGAGATAGAAGAAGCCTTAGAGTGAGGGCAGTCAGGGTTCTAAGTATTTTCTGCATACAAATCGAGTAAATTCATTTTTTAAACAGTTTTTGGTTTCATTTGAAAGGTGTTGGCAGTTATTACTTACTTACTTAGTCGGGCACTACAACCTACTATTGGTTTTGGCCTCCTCCTGCATTTTCCTCCAATCGGACCTATTCCGAGCCAACGTTTTCCAATCGCTTACTCTCAGTGCTTTTAGATCTGACTCCGTCCTTCCATCTTGCCTTTGGTCTTCCTGGTTTGCGGTTTCCATCTGGATTTGTGTTTGTGTTGGCAGTTATTGGTAAAACCAATTTAGGGGAAAAAAAACTTCATTGGAATCGGGCTAGTGGATCATGTGCCGTTAGAGTGCTAGGATTTTCTGCGTGGGCTAGTGCAGCGTTAGTTGCGTTATATGGTCACTAGTACAGGCGAAACTATAACAACTAGAGCGTTGAGATGTTCTGCAATTGTGTTCACGTAAGCGACATAAGGAAAGTTGTAGAACATCTCAAAGCTGTAGCTATTATAGTTTCGTCTAGACGAAGTGCCAGGTAACGCAAATAACGGTGGACTAAATCGAGCAAATTTCATTCGAGTTTCATGAATTTTTTGTTTGGAAGATAATGAAAATAGTGTGAAGCGACAAAGCCGCTTTTGATGACCTAAGAAAATGGCCGCCAGCTCATTGACACGGACCGGGTTCACCCGAAAAAAATCGGATCAAAAAATGACCCGAATCAAAAACTGACCATAAAAACTTTTACACCGACCGTAATCCATGAAATATAACCGCAACTTCAAATTGAGGTTGGGTTTGCTTCTCTGTGGATGACGATTGACATTTTCAACGACCTTGGAACAGACCTATTGCATGAACCATAGCAAGGTAATGAGGAATCTCGCGCCAGCGTCATTCACAATGACTTATCGTGTCATTTTGTGTA
>JANTFA010153918.1:0-10917 GCA_026413405.1 Phytosciara flavipes
CATACACTGAGAAGGAAGTCAAAGAAATTTTGAAGATTCGTTGCGAAGAGGAAGACTGTACGATGAATGCCGATGCGATAAGTATTCAGTCGACACTCTTGATTCAACTCGCAGTTGTCGTGTTGAGTCTCGAAGGTTGTAGACGCTCTCATTACGGACAAATTTCGGTGATAAGAAATGCCCTTCAAAAATCAGTTATTAGAAGAACGACGAGGTACAATGAAAAAGACTGACTTTCTGTATGTACCTCGTCGTTCTCGTGATGAGGGGATTTCTTATTTTCCCTATATCAATTGATGTAAACTGTGACTTATTGCGGAATTCGTTCAGATGCGTCGGAAATATTTTCAAACTCACATCACAATATAAATGAGGTGCCATCGACAGCACCAGTAGTCGCTCTTCTTATACTTTCAAGCATTAGGCAGACACATATTCCAATTATAAAAAAATGAATCTTCGTATATCATTTCGTTATCAATTATGTTTATATAAACGAAAATAAAAGCCTTGAGAGATAAATACATTGACCTGTTCTCTTCAGGGCCAAATTGTGACCGATTTTTTTCCAAAAATTTCAAATTTAATTCAACCTAATTAACGTTGCTACTTGCTTATCGTTTTACTGGAGGGGTGGATACAAAATGTAGGAAAACCCACGCAAATTAAAAACGTACCTTGAGCTTTTGCTAAAGTTAAGTTTCATCTCTGCTGAAGCTCACTGCTTGTGAATCAAAGCTCGGAAAAAATAAAAAACTTCAAGCAACAAAATCGAACAAAATCAAAATCTTCTTTTCTGAAGTAAAATGTCAAGATTTCTAAGCAACTTAAAAAAAATCCAAAAAAAGAGCTCTGGCGTGCCAATCTTTGTTGGTGAAAGAATGCAATACATGAGCAATTCGGTTTGAGTTGATTTTCCGAGGGATTTGACTGTAAGATTAGCAATTAGTACGATAAGTGAAACGGAGAAGCTCAATCGATTTTCATTTTGCTGCTGAACGAGAATAAATCACGTGCAATCCAAATGGAACAAGAACTCGAAATCCTCAAAACGATAAAAGCTATCCATCCCACAACTGGCTTTGCCAAATTCTTTGGAGATCGAGTTGTCGCCAAATCGAAAAATCCAAAATGGCAAGAATTCCCTGCACACGTTCTACCCCATACGTTTGTTGATAAGTACGAACGTGCAAAACATTTCAAAGTTTACGAAGACGATGTTTGGCTCATCGGTTTTCCACGTAGCGGTACAACATTAACGCAAGAATTGCTCTGGATTCTCGTGAATGACTTTGATTTTTTCGGAGCCAGTATTGCTGGGACGTATATCCGTGCACGCAATTTTGAGTAAGATGTTTTACGCTTTTTACGCATTCATTTGTTTATTTTCGTTTACGTCCTTAGATTTCCCATTGCTGAAGATACAACGACCGCCGAACACTTCAACGAACTTGACAATATGCGAAGGCCAAGAGTGTTCAAAACTCACCTTCCTGTTCAATTTTTACCCGAACAAATGTGGACGGTACATCCTCGCATCATTCACATTTCTCGTGAGGCCAAAGATGTCGCCGTTTCGCATTATCATCTGCGAAGAGATGTACTTCGCGATGACGTTAGATCGATTTCGGAACATTTTGAAGAGTTTTTAAACGACGAGGCGTGGTTCTGTCCTTATCGACAACATGTGATGAATTATCGAAATTTGCCGAATTCGGGAAACATTTGCTACATGACATACGAAGAGCTTGTGAGCGATATGGAAGGATGGATACGTAAATTGGCATCGTTTCTGAAGAAAGATGTAACCGACGAAAAAGTTGAGAAATTGAGGGAGCATCTGCGTTTCGAGAATATAAAAAGTAAGTTGCTACAAGACGTGGAACAACTTGGGATTTACTAAAATTTTATCAGAAACCTTAACTATTATTGGTGTCACAAAATTTTGACCGTTGAGCAATTCCTCGTGGCTGAGTAGCCCAATCGGCGCAGCGTTGGTCTCATGTCAAGGATCCAGGGTTCTATTCCCGGGGTGAGCAACTCTGCCTGGATTTTTCTAATCACAGGGCGATTATGTATTCGCTATCAATCGTTGATAGTATCTTTCAGCTACTCTAATATCCAAGTTATTCTGATAAAGCCACCGTTACGTCACAACCATGACTCTCTGTTCCACCAATATGGTATCTCATATTCGATTTCAAGTCGAAAGCAATGCTTGAACGCAACAGGTCCATCGGAGGGCAAGGTGTTCGTCCTGCTCAATTATCCTAATCCCGTCGTATCAGCTAATCTATCGAAAACTGTTGAGGAAATTTGTAATCAGGTCAATGTAGGTTTTAAATTTTAAGGTTCATGTCGAAAAAAAATGTGAGACTTTTTACATGGTCGAATCACGTTTCGGCTTATGTTTTTAGGCTGACTAACCAAAGTAGTGTAAATATAACTATTTAAGCACAAAGCCAATTTTTTCGGTGACAAAATGTGTACAAAGTCAATTAATTTTTCGCAATTTTCCGCAGAAAATAAAATGACAAATCTCGAGGACGATCTTGAGAATATAAATGCTGAAGCCAAGGGTGATACTCGTAAGCAGCGTCCAACCAACACTTTCATACGTGAAGCTTTAGAATGGATTTTCGGTGACCTAAGAAAATTGTCGCCTATCGGCATTTTGGATCTTAGTATTTTTGGCTGTGTCTCGAGTAAATTTCACCGGATTTCGGTGAATTTCTTTCAGAGTTCAATTTTGAAATTAGACTTCGAATGGTACTTTCGAAATTACTGGAAGCAGTTTTGAAAAGGGATTAGTTTAAATGGAATGATCAAAAGACGCAGTGTTGTTTGAATAGCTCTGAAAAGTGTGTGTGCCGAGCTTTATGTCGTACACTACTGGTACTGGTCGATATTGGAAAGTTGGAGATTGTTTTCAAGGGGATAATGCATAGAGCGCTGTGCGCTGATTCTAGTCCCACTGTTCTTTTGAGAAAATGTTGTGCAGTGTGGAAAAACATCCATTCGTTAGGTCTATAGCAGAACTTCATTCAATCTAGTTCGAGAAGTGTCCTTTCAATATATATCGTCATCGTTCGTCGTTATTATGGGTCGTTTAGAGCAAAATTGTGTGTGAATGGGTGGTGGGCGCCACTAAGACTCTTTGCTACCAACTGGTAAGCGAATTGAAGTTAGAATTCTTTAAAAGGCTAAACAATCATCATAAAGGTGATGCAGTGTACAACACAAAGCCGTTTTAGACTCCTTCTTCAAGACGTAAAATGAAAATTTCTATAGACCAGAAGCTTCAACCTAATTTCGTTGAAATTTTGTGTCGCCGCCTCTGTACTAAAATTTTTAAAGCCCAAAGCATTAATTACAATCACAAACACTCAGCTAATCCACAAATTATTTTAATATCTGAGACGAATTTTTTGCTCGTCCCATTAACATACATTTTCCGAAAATGCTGACTGCTCAGTCCAATCCATTTTTATTGTTCGATAGCAAGAAGTGTGTAGCGCATTGAAAAACAAACCGGTGGTTTTGTATTTACGTCGAGTGTGTTTATTTACAATGATAGTAAACGGCAGCATATTAAATGCATGGAATTGGATGTATATACAACAACCTTGCTATGATTTAGTGGAATGCTATATTATCATGTCCGAAATGACTTTTCGACAACAAACAAAATAAACAACAATTTTTTGTCGAGTAGGTTTGGCGAACAAATGGTTTTTATTCAGATCAATTTGTCCAGATTTGTAATGAACCGAGGCGATGTGACTATTGCAATGCAGAATAAATTGTCTCATTCATTCAGAGATATACAAAAACAAAAAATCAACAAACACCGAAAGGGTCAATGTCATTAATCTAATCGTGATAGAGAGTTCTCGGGTATTATCAACATGAAAGAACATTTTGATGCTATACGATAACCATCATAAAAATTGATGGTGTGTGATACACAATATGACTGAAAACACCAAAATACCAGCGATAACGGACAATTATAAACAAAAAACAAGATGACACACGTGAATCCGAATAAACACCAGAACGTAAAATGAATTAGAAGCACGTCCCATTACCGGGCAACAAAGAATCGAACGAATATCGGATTTCATATAAAAACTTTGATGCAGTTCTAATGCATCATCAGTGTTCCATCAACATTTCATTGAATCAAAAGTATTTTCAACGACACCACCACCTCCAAAATGAACAAACTTATCGGCTTTTTGTGTGTAATTGTCTTTGCATGGTTCTTGGTATCGATTGAGGGCACTGCTTTGGATGGTAAGACTGATCGAAATGCATTTTATCGTTAACGGATCAAAAATCATTTGAAAAAAATATTCAAATTCCAGATAATTGCTTCGCAATACCGCCATGGGGTGTTTGTCAAAGTGACAAATTCATGAATTGTTCACGGGAGATCCGATTCAGTTTGTTGTGGCAGTACATCAAATGCTGCTGTGTATTGAAATAAATAGCATCGGTTTTGGGGATTGGCGAATGAAAATTGTAGATACAAAGCGAAGATTTGATGGAAATATATTTATGAAGTTGAGTGTGATGTAATTTCGAAAGGATTTTTTTTGTCATCGTTACCTCACCATCAGTGACAAAACCTTTGGACAGAACACAATTCTGGTATCATTTGAGTTGCACTATGAAGTCATAACAATGGGCGAGACAAGGGGAGACTTTTGCAAAATTACAGACGTTGAGTGCCATCAGTAGCGGGTCGGAATCAGGGACCTGATTTAGTTTCAGTTTCACCTGAACCTGATTTGACTCGAACCCGAACCTATAAGTTTTCAGGTTGACCTGACTTTATTTCAACCCTGGTAATATCAGGTTGACCTGACTTGAACTTGAAGTTACGAGGCCGAGAATGAGAATTTTGGCTTCACGTTTATTCAGGTTCAAACTGATCCTGACCTGATTAAATCAAGGTTTTTCAGTTGAAAAGTCCTGAATCCTGATCCTATCTGAAAAAGATTAACCTGACCGTGTACGCTAACTGACGCTTTGAATGCATTTCCATTTTACATTGTAAAAGAGTTCCGAGTTCCTTATTGCAACAGTGCTGAAAGGATAGACTAAGTCACACAACATCAATATAGCACTTGAAGCGATCAACAGCTGGCTACGTTTTAGTATTTGATCCTAACATTCGGCTTAATCTGTGCTTTCAAAACAATTGGGTTTGTATTTCATCGAAAGGTTGCCAGTCTTGCAATGAAATGGGAAAAGTGGTCAATACAGTCCTGGGGTCAGGGTAAAAATTTGTTGTGCCATCCATGAGCAACACAAGATTTGTTGAACAAAAATAGCGAAGAAAATTGGTTTTCAAGTTCTAGCTTATCATCTATCACTGTGTGTGTGTGTGCGCTACATTTGAGTCATGGAAAGTTCGTAAATATTCTTACCGTGGCTATAAGCGATCCGATGCGAAGCTGAACTTCTCGTTTTTCCATCTGCAATTTTCTTTGCGACCGTTGTTGAAATGAAAAATGAGCATCACGTTCGACACGAAATATATTGCATCTTTTGAGGGCGAACTACACGCTATTTGTTGGTAATATCACTTAAAGGATTCCATTTTTTCGGTCGGATGTCGGCCATTTTGTCGCTGATGACGGAATTTTCGGACCGTTTTTCATTGGCATCGACGAATTGATATGATCGCGAAGCTTGCTTTGCTTTTTTCGGTGGTGGCTGGTCTTCGATATCAAGCATTGCAGCTGGACTTGGTATTTTGCGAGCGACCGATTTCTTTTCTTCGATTTTCTCTTGTGACATCCGGGCTGAAATAGACAAGGAATTACAGAATTAGCCATAAATCGAAACGAAAATGATCTAAAATCAGCTCAAACTTCATTACTTCGTTGTATTCAAGACTTACCTTCCAGTTCGGTGGGCTGCACATTTTCCGCCATCACTCTGTCCATTTTTGGCTTGGCCGACATTTTGTGTAATCGGCGTAAACACACTTCCAGTGGAAGTATGCCTGGAACATCTTCTGGGCAGGCCACAAAGCTCGTCAATGTCTTAAAAATTAGATTTTTTCTCCAGTCCGAAACGTGCATTCTGATTTGTGGTATTACAACCGATTTTGGTGGATTTTTCTAAAAGATATGAAACGGAAAAATCGATAAAAAAATTTATTCGTGATGAAAGCCACAAAAGTTTGCTTCTGGCTTAGAACTTACCTTTTCCATATTGCACAGGACAGAGTGAAATTATACAAAACCAGGTGACCACAGACCACAGCCAATCGTTACAGCGAGAAATCAGACGATAAATGACTATGCGATTATATCCACGTACTGGGGGTTGGTTGCTTCTTCTTTTTTTTTGGCGGGAGAACTATTGTCCCTACGTCCCTGCAAAACCAAGTGTTATTATCAGAGAGATGGTATTATGACAGGGACGTCCCAGTCACCAAAATTGTCAACTCTTTGGTTATTAACGTTAACATTTCATCTTCAAACTATACAAAAGAAACGCAAGTGCCAGTGTCGACAAAAAAAACTAGTTTTTCATTAGATCGTGACATTTTAGGCCTGTACGAAGTACGAGGGTCTAATGTTCTAATTGTTACTTTTGAAACCCGTACAATTTCAATCTGTTAGTACGAGCAAACATTTTGTGGTTGCCTAAAGGTGCCGCTTCGGAGCAATGAAAAAAAGAGGTCCATTGATCTGTCCGTCATCGCGATACGATCACTTGAGTTAAGCGAATGTTTTCGATTGGATTGGTTATTTTAAATTCTGAGATGAGGAAAATCACTCGAACCGATCCAGTGATATTTTCGGGGTTTAGCTTTCCGCATAGCTCGAACAGAGTTGATAAATGATGCAAAGTGAAGGTATTGACTACCAGTGAACGCATATTAGAGGCTATCGCCGTATGATACAAATGGAGCAGCGTACAATTTCTATCTAAAATGATCGGTGTCGCCACCATTTCTTGTATGGGAAAATAACGACACTATGAAAAAGTCCATCGCTGCTAGATGCTGCCGTTTACTTCGAACAAAAATTGCAGCTCCACCGGTCATTTTAGATAGATACAAATTCTCTGCACATTTTTATATGAACATTTATCGTACCCTCTAATATACAGTCACCCAATCGTAAGCTTGTGCCGATTGTTCGTTTAGCAGCTGGTCGTCAGCTGGCCCAATTTTGCATAGTAAACAAAATCGCAACAACTCTCTTATTGTCTCTCCGAAATCAAAACCACTCCCTTTTCTCTTTTATGTTATTATTACGCGTTATGTGTGCACGTATGAATGCATTCCAATGCCACAAAAGAAACAAAGAATTGAGTTCTTATCGTTTTGATTTGGCTTAACATGCAAAAATTGTGTGTTGGTGGGCCAGCTGGTAAACGGAAAATCGGTACAAGCTTAAGATTGGATGACTGTACGTTCACTAATGACTACATCAATACAGGAAAATAAGTCTGTTGAAATGGGACCACGGGTTCGAAAGGTAGAGACTATAGAGTGAACCTAAAGTCGAGTAGTGCTAGAGTTACGTAAGTGCTAGGGTGACGTTAATACTAGGGCTACGTAAGTACTTGGGCTCCGTCGCAGCGTCTGCTACGGCTGTTTCTGATTTAAATGCACTTCGTTGCATAGTGAAAAAGCGGAACTGCAACGTTTAAAAAAACTTTGATAGAACCATCCGTAAAACCGCATTTTATATGAACCACCCATATTCACTTCCGCCCGACTTTTGTATTTTGTGGTGTTTCAGTTTGTGTTCGGAGAATATTTATGAAGAATTGCGAAATTAATTTCTGTGTGTTCCTCGATGCGAATAGAAAAAGCTGTTTGAATGGTTAGACTATTTGCTAACCGAATTACAAAGTTATTTAATTTTGATGATGTGTTTTCCTATGTTGTTGAAAGTCAGATGAATGTTTTCAGAATGTGATTAAAAACCAATGACATTCATTGTAATGGTAGAAGAGAGTAGCTAGACTTGCTTCGCTTCGTTCGCTTCACACAAGCGGCAAATATAATACATCACTCGGTATCATTACTCTGTCTCCAGCAACTACTTTTGATCTCTAAGTATTTTGAATCAGTCAAATGAAGTTTGATTCGCTTCGACATAATAAATAAAGATTGACGAGACCGTTCCTGTAAAACCTATGTTTTTTCCACATTTCGTAGATGTCTTGGTGATTTGTTGATAAAGCACTCAGCTAGTCTGATTCTAACGCCCAGAAATGGATGAGTAGACTTCGATTTATTAGGTTGGGATCCCATAGAATGAAGTGGAAGAACACTTGTACTTCGAGCACAAAAATGAAGTAATAGATCCAATCAATACGTATTGCCATACGCAAGATGTTTCTTTTTAACATTAAGCTTGAGGTATTTCATAATTCTACAGGTTAACTACCTTGACCTAAGACTCAACACTGTGCATTTGTATGAGAGCTATAAAAAGTCGTTTTTATAAAAAGAAAAAACTTTACCTGCTCCAGCTGAACTCCGGTTGATTTATGAGTTTATATACAAGAAGAGAGTGCATGGACAGAATAATTTAAAAAGCTTTTTCATGCAAATGTTACACACAGACAGCTTTGTCATCATTTATGTACGAATATGTTTGCTCGTTCCTCTATATACTTTGAATATGGAACCGCAATATGTTCTGGCTTTAGCTTCGGACAAGGCTGCTTTCTAGCAACCTCACGGAATGTTTGTTCAAAAAATTAGCAGGATCGAAGTCAGACAGTGTGTTACGCTGTTATGAAATTCTCAAAGTACATTGCACGATCTTTCTAATTTTGGAGAAAGGGTCTGTGATGTTGCTGGGAAGCTGCTTTGCTCCGGTGCTAGACATAGCATTGAAAACTGTCGTCTTTCGGTTTTTTTCCACATCAAAGAATGAGTTCGCCTCTCTTGGGTCTTGTACTTTCAGTTGACGAAAGTTTTAAACTTTTCAATCTTTTTTCTGTGTATGATGATACAGAGAAGGACCATGAGCACAATGCCGTTTTTTTTTTGTGTTCTATCATCGCTCGGAAAAGTAAATTAAAACCAATTTGATGTAAAACATTTGATGCCATTTGAAATTTCAGCAATGTGCGGTTCTATTATCTACTGCTCAAAATATAACAGAAACTAAAACAAAAGTGGTCTCGCCTAACATGTGATCTCACGCCAGTGTTAAGTTTACTCAACACTGCATCGGCATTCTGAATCAAAATAAAACAAAAGATTAGTCTCATACGTCTCATACCACATTTCCAGAGAGTTTATATTGCGACTGGGAATCCTAACTTTCTGCACGCTCGGAAACTTGGAAACTTTCGCGCTCTTTGAAATTGATCAAAAGTATTTTTTACGCAGCCCTGTGAAATCAGCTGAGAAGATTTTGGCGTTGTCATTCATTGGCAAAAAAAAATTCGTTCAAGGCACAAAAATTGTTTTCGTTTTGTAATTTTCGATTTAAGTTCACGTCTGAAATGTTTAAGATTCGTCAAATGAGGGACAAGAACGTCCAGAAGAAATTTACGGACGAGATCCTCAATGGAGAAATAATTCCGTAAGTCCAGAATTATCGAAGTAGATTGAGGTTTGTTGCAAATGCCTAACCTGATCTCCTTTTATACTAGTGTTGCAGAGTCACTTATGCATAGAAACGACTTCATTGATGCTTGTTTCGACGCTGTTCGCATCATGAACGAATCGCAGGGGGAACTGAATAGAGACAGCAGAAATGCATTACTTAACTTGGAACGCGATCTCGAACATACCGAAGAAGATGAGCGGAGCGTTATGAAACAGATTATGGATCTTCGTGCCAAATTTTTCAAACCGACTCCACCAGAAGTTATAGACGGTCGTATTGCTCGACAGCTGGCCTTGGCTCCTAAACCCAGTATCACAAGTAAGATTTTCTTTTGACAGAACGTACAGCGTTCAAGAAGAATAGAGTCGATGATTTTTTGTAACGCGTTAAATGTACAACCTAAAACTATAATACTCAACGGTTGCCTGACAAAAGTCACTTAGAATTTTTAACTCTTTGAGTAATTCAGGTCGTTAAAGGCTCATGTTAATTGGGCAAGTTAAACCACAAAGTCTGTGCATTTTTGTATAATTTGATATCAATTCTCGTTCCTAATAATTGCAGAAGAGCAAGTTCGAAACCGAGTCTGGGAAGGTGATATACCCGAAGAGCCTTGGCATATTTGACGTACAACCACAACCAGGTGGAGGTTTCACCGTTTCAGTGGCACCGGCACCGGCACCAACCGAATCTTAAATGATCAAAGAATTGATTGCGTTCGAAACGCAATGATTTTGTATTTCAATATCAAATAAATTGATTTGCCGTATCAGAGCAAAAGAAAATGTGTTGGTAGTATTAGACCATGTCCATGTTTTAGTTATGCGTCAGTAACGATCACACAAGCACAGTCTAAGGGATCCCTGGAAGCGAATTATACGTATTCAATGTGAGCTTTCCTATCTGTCTATTTTGTGGTAAAATTGAATGATCTCACTGGTCTCTGCGGACTTGCGTTCATCATCGGTCGTTTAATTGCCAAACAAACAGAAAAATTTTAAGTTTCACAAAGCTCAAAAGCATCTGTTCGTTATGTCTTTACAAAAATCGAAAACGCAATAACATTTCCATTCTAAATGAAATTAGACTCCGGAGAGCTCTGACATCAACAGGATTTCGAATTGCTTTCGAGTAATGCTTGGCAATGAGTTGATTTGGTCTCTCTTTTTTTTTGGCTGACAAATATGAAACGAAATGTTGCCATTTCTTGTCATTTCAATTTTTTTTAGACCCGTACGAAGTACGAGGGTCTAATGCCTTTACTCTTACGTTTGTAACACGTCGATTTGGACTCCCAGAATAAAGGCAA
>JANTFA010153929.1:0-10916 GCA_026413405.1 Phytosciara flavipes
ACAAATCGTTTTCCGGAAAAGTGGTCACTTCTCAAAAAGTCGTCAAAACTCAAGTGGTCATTTCTTCAGGGTAATAACATTTTGCTACTAGTTGGGCTGCTGCACCTATTTTACCGTCTCAAACACTGCTTCGACATAGCTACTTTAAACGACACACGACATGCGCATTCACTGAATGTACTTGATGCACTCATTTCGCTCCACTCGGAACCGAGACAATAAAACAGAAATCCGAAAATTCTTTATTGTGGAAGGAGCACTGAGATAGTAAAACAAATTTGCGCCGAATTCGCCTATTTCGAGCAAATTAGACAGTTGGTTCATCTCCGCAACTGTAAACGGGCAATCAAAACCAGCTGGTTCATCTCACCTCTGCTGATTATAAAAATCCAATTTATAAAAATCCAATTATGTAAAAATGTCCTGCAACCAGCACGGAATAATGCTAAACGGATAAGCTAGATAAAATTAGAAATTCAAGATTGTGATTTCACAAAAATGATGAAATGGCAAAGACATCCTCGCATGTATCGCTTTGAGTGCATTAAAATCTATTTTCATCATGAAAGTCTTTAGTCATAAAAATGTTTTTTTTTATTATTCATCTCATAAAAATAGCAATTTGAATGTACGAACACGGTCGCACATAAACTTCATACACAGTCAAAAGGATCGGCACTTTCAATATATCTTAAGTTCATTGTGTGGGCCAATGTCTGCCATATAATAGTCGTCACATATATTACTATGCCGCCGTCAATGTGTAAGTTAAATGAAATAGAAAAATAGGAAAAATAAAATATCCGGTTCCTATTCAAGAAATGTGGGGGGGTGTCGGGTCGGATATAGCGAACATACAATATGATTAGCACTTTACATCTATATGTAGAAAAGAAGGTAAAATTTGAGATAAATCCTGAATAATTCACAATTTTCTTTTGTCGTCAATTGCATTAGCATTTGAAAGGATGTTTCTTTCAGCAATTTCATTTCACCTATTCTTCAGTTTTCGGTAGAAGATATTGGATTAGAGACACCAGAAAGATTTAAAAGGGACGGTCGAAACATTCAACGTTTATTAATAAATGCTTCATTTCTGAATTATTGAACGGAATTCGCTGTCTTATAAATAGGTTAAAATTGTATTAAAAGGTCGGAAGGCGTCTGGGGAACATCAAATTCATTAACCATCCGCTCTCAAAAAAGTGTCTAAAAGTTTTATTTAATTCAAACTTTGCCTATCCGTTACGCAAAAAGCGAAAAAATAAACTTTTGCAATCAATTCCTCTTCGAAAATAAAAATCTCCTTTATTATGTATATCATTAGGAAGAAACAGTCACTCGACAATAGAGCTTAGCTGGCTGGCTGCTGGCTGCTCTCAATGTTCATTGATTTTTCTTAAATATTTATGAGCCACAGAACAAAAGCAATTTGTTTGAAAATACTTATCTGCAAGAGTGCTGTTTGCACCCCACTCCCTTCACTGTCTCATTGGCCCCAGAGCACAACAACAATAACATTTAAGTAAAGCGAATGTTATAGAGGAATGCCATCGTTTACCCCAAACAGTATTTTTCCGTTGAAGTTGAAGTTTAGCTTTATTGAATGGTATGAAATAGCTACGTGGACATTGCATAAAGAATCCAATCCCCCTAAAAGAATCCTCCCTTTTCTCTGGAAACCATACTCATAAAATACAGTACGACAATGTTTATATCATTGTTGACTGATACAAATCATGTATTTATGGGTGCCTATTGAATTATTTCGAGGTTTTTTCCCCAATGAATCGGAAAAGAAGAAGAAAATATCTTTTATTGAGAACACTCTTATCGCATAGTTACTGTGTGAATGATTAATTATTTGCTAAAATTTGGTCGATTATTTTGCTGTTTATTATATGTCTGTAAGGAGTCATTTCGGAAGCTGATTCATGCTGGAAGGAGGTCTTCTGTTTAACTTAAGTGGTAGAGTGACGTTGAGATTGTTTTTATACAAATGTTCAATAAATGGATGATATAGAACTTTGTGACAATGGTGCGCTGACAAAGAAATTAACGATTGATCAAGTCGTGTATGTATAACTGATTGCTACAACTGTCAACAGCGCTGGGCCGCATCTCGTTTGGTTTGCAATTACATATTACTATTCAATATAGCAATAACTAACAACAACCGTTATCGCACGAGCATGCAGTCGGACTAGCTACAGAATCCTTTCATTTACAAATGTAACTAAGTAACTGTCTTCAGTCCATTTTCCTGCCCTTACATCTTACCTTTGGTCCTTCCCTTATTGGTGTCTGTGCTTTCTGTTACACTCTTGTCATTCAATTTATTCAGCGACGCCTTTGGCCGTTTCAATACTTAAAAAAAACTGGTGTTTTTGGTCGAAATTTCCTTCGGTTTGTCTTGAGCGTTTCGCTAGTGCTCGACGTCTGCCGAATCAACAGGTGACTCGCATTTCTTGCTCGGCGCCTGTGATTATTCCTTCTCCTCCGCTTTTTTGTCGGGTATTTCTGAATAGTGACACTTCCTTCGTTTGTCATCTATTTGGAACTAGGTGATTTGCTAACCCCTAATTTCTTTTATCGAGAATTTCTTCAGAGAAGCATCTCACGTACTCGACGTCTGTCGGCTGCTTTAAGGAGGGTTGTTATTGGGGTCTGTCAGTCACGTTCTAAAAAGAAGCATTTAACTTGCACGTCGTCCATTGATGACGATTTAGTTAACGGCCTTGCCCTTGTGATTTCTGTAGCCTTAGTTTTCTCACTGAGTTAAAGGTAGTTACTTCAAGTAGATCATAATAACTAGTCGATGACTACCACGGAAGGGTATGTGTACGGTCAATAATGGTTGAAGTATTGGCAACAACAACAGAAGGAGTAACAGGTAATGCTAGGTTTTCACGATGTGTGGAGCAGTTAGTTCGGCAGGCAGTCGAGCGACGCAGCTTTTGTTAGTTGCCTCAGTAAAATACTGTTAACATCTCGAGTTAGGTTGCAATAACGATTCCGAATCTTTTTTCAAAAAACAACTTTAACCACAACAATCTGAATCAGAATCTAGAATCTAGAATCTTAATAGGTAAGGCCTATGCCCTGCCGTTAATTTTCTGGAAAACGGGTTCTGTACTGTAGTCGGACGTCGTCCATACTTGTTATGTGAAGTCTGAGTCTCAGTCAAAACGATACATACGAGATAGCCTTTGCCATTCTAGAATTTTTGAGAAATCACAATATTGAATTTCTAATTTTATTTAGCTTAAAGCTTCGACCAACATCATTCCGTATAACATACTACTGGTAGCAGCACATTCTTACATAATTGGATTTTTATTACTTAATCCAACGACGCCCCACTAATTCACTTAGTTCCCGGTGTCCCCTTACTTTGCTTTGCGTCACCGAAAAACACATTTTCTTCGACCATCAGATCTAAACTCAACCAACATGATAATCATTCACAACACCCCAAACTGGAAACATTTCTCTTTGTAGATTTTCACGTGACACATATAACACCATTGTTGTCAAGTGTAATCTCTTGTGCGGCATATAGTTTTATTTACCACAAAATTCATTTATCTTTTTTAAAAATAATGGTCGGTCGGTAGCAAAGGTGATGCAGGATGAATATATGTGAATCTATAGCGCACACGAATTGTGTGCTCCAGGGAATTAATATTAGAAAAATGAGATGGAGTGTGCAGGTGATGGGGATGTGTATGATGATGTCTATGAAAAATAGGTTTTCTGTTCGGGAAATCAGTACACCATGAAGGCAGTTAAGCCATAGTCATTATTTGGGTTGTTGAGTTATGCATCACGTTTTTTTCTTTTGTATTTTAAAGCTCAACTTTAAACATTTCCGAGCAAATCGAATCATTTCCTATAATTTGTCAAATTTTATTGAATTTCCCGACCCCGTTTTCCGTTTCACACACATATTTTATTCGCACGTTTACCCAACGTCCACCACGTCTGAGAGAAAATCTTTCACTCCCTTTATTGTGTTATTGGTGTTAAACAACACAAACCTGATTGAAAACCTGTTTCCAAATGCTGCATATATACCAAAGCGTACCACGGGAGAAACGATTTCCAAATAAAAACGCTATTGATTCCAATGAATTTTTATCTTTAGACATTATTTTCATTTTAAATACTCGGCACGTGCTCGGATATATGTCAATTCGTTGTGGATCGACCTGTGGAATGGATGGTGAACGTGATCCAAATTTCAATGTTAGCACTGCATACATGTTGAATTATTGGTATGAAAGGTTAAAGGAATTTTCTCACATCCATTTTGGTATAAAGCGTTTTGGTACAATTTTGAGATAATGAAATATTAACTCGAAGATTTGAAAAGTTTTTAGAGAAATTGAAAAGTAAATTTTTGGTTGGAAGACTTGACTATACAGTGGAACATAGCAGCTGGGATATTTGGATAAAGTAGAGATGTGCCGGTGGTCGGTTCAGTTCGGGCTTTGCGAAAAAAGCCTACGTCGTCCGGTAGATCTGCTTGTTTATCCAATGCTGTAACTCTGTTATTATGGGGTTGACTCCTTCATTAAGAAAGTGCTATCGATAACAAGTCTGAAAACACTCACTGCAACCGAGAACAATTAACTTCAGGATGTTGAACTTTCCCACCTGCGCCCCTTCATCTTTCAATGATAGGTTTCTAACTCGAGCCGGAGATGAGCTCTAGCTCTTCTTAAAAACAGTTTCGCAGCATAAGTAAGGAACCACATCTTCTCTATAGTTAAATGAGTTCTTTGAAAGAATAGAGACAGACATTGATTGTAATACAAAAAAAAATCGCCTTTGACCTAAAAGTTCTTTATTCTTTTTTCAAAATAATTCGAAGTATTCTATAAAAGTCGGTGACCCCTCGTTTCTTTACTCAGTTAGATTCCAATACACGAAATTGCAGAAAAGAAATCAATGTCGTGAACTTTGTCTGTATTCGGCCGGCTGAGTTCTACCAAAATGTCGTGTTGGGAGCACATTAGATTATCTTTATGAGAGTTTTCTACAGCCTCAATCGATCATTAGCATAGCCTGTAAAAGCTTCTGACTTTAATTTTTGACTTGGGAAAAATAGAATAGCTCGAACATATTACAAAACGAATTTTTGGTAACAATTAGAAGGTCAAATAATTACACAAAAAGTGAGGGGCGACGCACTTTTTTTGGGCCGAAATTCCAAAACGGAATAGATTAGTCCAAGTGGGTCCAAGAAAAATTCAAATCGTAAGGTTTCATGCCAAAAAAGGAAAAATTCAAGCTGTGCATCCCAGAGGAAGCCAAATGACATTTAGTCCCATGCGATTTGATCCATTTAGTCCAAAAAAGGCCACTGTACTGTCTTCTGCGATTTTGTTAAAAATTAGTTAGTTAAAAAGAACATTCGAGAAATAGTTACAAGTCGGTGAGTCGTTTCTACCTTCTTATATGTTATTGAAAAGCGATACAGAGATAATGAGAGGGAGGGAGAGTTACTGACTTGTGGCTTGTTATGATTTTTACATCGTTGGTAAAATATTCGTAGAAAAGTCGAAAGTTCCTTTTGCATCGGTGGCCTCTATTTCGTAGAGCTATATTAAGATCAGTACGGATTAACCTCTAATGTTAAGTGGCGATATGATATTTCTGTTGCTTAGACCAGTTAGAACCAAATCGAACCCGTCATAACAATAGAAATATCGTATTCCCATTTGACAGTAGATGTTATGTGTATATTCGACTTTAAAGTCATTTTGCAAACATGATATTATTTAGGAAAAAAGTTTTTACTTGAGCGCCCAGCTTTATCATTTTCGGCGCCCCTGCAGAGTTTCCCACCTGCACAAAAACCCTTATTTTAGTCCCTTTACTGCTTGTTTATCCAATGCTGTAGCTCTGTTATTATGGGGGCTCCGGTGAAATTGACTCCTTCATTAAAAAAGTGCTATCGATAACAAGTCTGAAAACACTCACTGCAACCGAGAACAATTAACTTCAGGATGTTAAATTTGCATTCGAATTTCACATGAATATTCACAACTCAGTCGTAACGAGACAAGAACATTATTTCATCTTAAATTTTAAATAACTTCACTTAACTGTGTCACTAAAATTTTCATGACTTGAAATCGAAACCATGCAATACATACAATCCCCGCCCCCATCCATTCATCACCATAATCCATTTGATTGTTTTCTCTAATATTTTCTGCCACATGCAGATTCCGATTGAATTCTTTGCGAATCGTTTCCTCGGATTGTATATTACTTTCGTAGTCTGTATACCATACACACACTCACACGGGATAAGTTAACTCGTTTTCTCCTCTATACTCCATATATTTCACCCGCAGGTCACGGACGAGAATAGAATTCTACCCCATTTATTAGAGCATCACAGCATGTATTATACCGTTGAATAAAATGTTAAGATAACGTAATCAGTGCACGGCAAATTTAATTTCGGGATTTAGGAATCGGAGTATTTTATTGGATTTAATGTTGGCATGCAAAGGTCCTGACTGTTCATTTATTTGGTTTTTTCGTTGACAATTTTATAGTCTGACTGCCTAGAAATGCATTAGCCAGTCAGTTCGAATTACAGTCTTTTTGTTGGCGAATATTAATAGTTGAATCATGTCTCTATAAAAATGGGTTCGATCTTCTCAGAGGACTACATAATTCATTTCCATTCATGGTGTGTAGAAAAACACAAAACTCATTTTTTCCGTATCGCAACCACATACAACTTTTCTTTTAGCTGAACAAAATGGTTGGGATTTTTTTTCGTTTAGCTTTTTTCTTCATAGAAAAGTGTGGTGGTGTCTGTTCTATAATCTAGTGTATAAAGCTTAATTCAAATATTTATGGTTAAAGTGGCTATATGGAAAAAGTTCACATTCTGGGTCAATATATGTGTTTCGTGTCGAAAAAGATATACTCCAGAATTTATGATTGAAAACCCTTTGCCTTTTACCAATAAAAATGTTAATTTTAGCAAAATTGAATTTTTTTTTTATGAAAAATCAATTTTTGGTGAATAGTAATGTTTGGGTTAAGGCGGCTGTCTCTCTCTCTATCTCTACCGTAGTACGATGACTAAATATATTTATGCTTTGGGAAAAAGAAAATGTTCGATTCAAAGATCGATGTCGACAATGTATTATGTTTGTGGTGTCTGTCAATGGAAATATGGAGAAGCAAAACTGCGATACACCTAGAACATTTCTGCAGACACATAAGGGAATATCTAAGCCTCACGCAATTTCGTATAATATACATTTCAAAGTATAGCATGTATTAGTGTTGGGAAATCGCTTATGCTTTGGGTTCGTCCCTGGCGTATATGAGACACAGTTATGAAAAATAAGGTCAAAGGTTTCACACTACACCATACTGTACAGATTTCTCGAATAGTCACCGTACATACGAACCATACAGAACAAAAAAAAAACCTTCATTTGAGATATGGGCAAGTCAAGCGCTACATGGTAGCTGCAGCAGGTAACACTATGAAAGCTACAACTTTGATATGTTCTACAAATGTTCACGTCAGCTACTTAAGAAAAGTTCTAAACATCTCAAAGCTGTAGCTATCAGAGGTGTGTGCCGGAGTCAGCCAACCTCCTCACCACCGAGAAAATGGAAACTCTGCTCCTTACCCAGGCGTCTATTTTTTTCGATCATTTTTCGGCACAAATTTATAGATTTTGGACCTTTCTTTCTATGCGAAGTCAGTTGAATCCACGAATTTGTATGAGCTGGAGGACATTCGGATTTTGCAGTCATGTCCGAGGGGTCACACACTGAAAAGAGTTGGACGTGAGGAAGAAGAGTTGCAATAAGATTTGTTGTCGAGTTGTTGTCGAGCGGAGTGCACGAGTTATGGAATGTATGGACTCGGTCGATGTAAGACTCGTTTAAGGAATGTAGTATGGACTGCAGGTATTCCAATACGATCCGTTATTTTAACAAAAATACTACGTTGTGCATAAGACTTTAAGAGAGCACGACAAAGCTAAAGGACGGAAGAGGCGTAAGACAGAAATTGTTCAAGTCATTTCGAGAAAGGGTTTTCAAAAAGTTAGATTGGAGTACGATGGGAATCAACGTAAACTGAAACAACCTGAGCCATCTAATCTTCGATTCGCAGATAGATCTGGACCAAGCCCAAATAATGTTGTAACATCTAAACGAGGAAGAAAGCAAAGGTAGTCTTAAAGTGAACCTATCAAAATTGAAGGCATCGTCATCGAAAGAGTCGACAGTTACGTATACCTTCGCCATAAACTGAAATTTGGTCTCAACAATCAGACGGCAGGAGTGAAACGAAGGATTGAAGTTGGATGGGCAGCATTCGGAAAGCTTAGGTTGATATTCCAAAGTAAGATGAACTGATGAACCATAGCCTGAAACGAAAAGTATTTGATTCGCGTGTCCTACCGGTATTGACGTATGGAACAGAAAGCATCCGAGAATAAGCTGAGAGTATCCAAAGACCAATGGAACGGAGTACGTTCGCGATTTGGCTTAATGAGAAAAGACAAACAGAAGCAGTTGACGTAATGAACAATCATCATGAACTGAAGACTGCCTACAACACGACTCATAGACGAACCGACAGAACGATGAACGATATAGTGGAATTTTTCCGACATTTCTAATGGTCACATAGATTTCCAGTGTAAAGGCATCATCTAAAAACAACCAAAACCTATTGTTAATAAATGTGCATTTTCTGCTAGCTCGTTAAACAAAACATGCTTGGGGAACATTGGTAAACTGGTTTTTCAACAGTGTTTAACATGCAGATTATAAAATATTCTGTGTTTCTTTATGCTCTGTTGTGAAGAAAGCTATTATTATCAACATTTTTAACGGAATACGGAACCAGCAATATTACGTATCAAATATAGGACTATTATACAAAGCAACAAAAGCTTTCAATTCATTGCTTGTAGCGTAGCTCTATAACAAGCAAAGTTTCCACAATTTTTTTTCTCCTCTACTTTACAATAGAAATTCATTCCATCGGAATATATAAATTTAGGTCAACGACAACAATAAAAATGAGGATGAAATAGCATGGGATAATTTATATCTTATGTCTGTTGAACATTTGTTCCTATCTACTAGCAATAATGGTGCATTGAATAACAAAAGGAAGAGAAAAAACATTCAGATCTTTGGGGTATTATTTCTTGATGGTTTATTATTGTTATTGTCTGCGGACATGAATATATAATTTCAATAGAATAAATGGATCGTCATTGGACGAGAAAAATAACTTATTTAGCATGCTACTGAACTTAAAACAGTAGCAACTCTGCTAGTGTGCCCTTATAAAGCTTGTAAGCATCATCTTCAGACACGCTTCTTTCTATCAATCGGAAACTATCGGTTAAATCGGACGGAAATTACATTCATCATCCGAAATTTGAGATGTTGAGGATTCTCAAACCGACCTCAAATGAATTTATATTTTTACTCGGGCCTACATAGCGAAATTGAGTGAATACTCTCTTGAAATAGTCGACAACCCAGACATATTAGTTACGAGTTCGCAGAACAATGGTTTCTAGGACGTCAGGATCCGGAGATATACTCGTTTTAAGTTAAATGGGAATAACATTGATCGAGAAACCCGATGTCATACAGTTTTATCTCGCTCATACTGATGTAATTGACATTTAATTTGAAACAGACAGGACCCTGACTTCCTAGAAACTATTTTTCGAATGATTTTGAATCCGGACGGAAAACGGCACATACGTTTTCGAACTCGTACCTGCTAAATTGAAAGTTGGCACCATTGTCATGTAGTGATCCGATCTATAGGCATGCGCAGAAAGAGAATTCTTATTAAAGCGATTCTAGTTTTAGTGGTCAACCAAAATAGTGTGTGTTCCGAACATTGCTTACCTTAAAAAAAATTCAAATCTGCCAGAGAACTGCAACTCATCCAAACCTCGCGTAAGCCATTATATCGAACAAAACGAACTGTTGTGCTTTTCTCTCTCAAAACGTGGTTTTTCTGTTTGTTTCTATTGTAGTGTCGCTATTGCATACATGCGACTGCAAGTACGAATGTAGTAGCATTCAGCTGTGTCAACATTCAAAATTTCATTCGACGAAATGAAAGACAGGACGTTTCGCTGAGAAAATTCGCTATGTTTCTTTTGACAGAAATTCGATGTTTTTTCCGTTGTTCAGGTCAGGTCAAGTAATTTCATGAAGACAAACGTGATCTGACCTGAATTTTAGAGAACTGTCAGGTCAGTTTACAGTTATAACTGAAATTTTCCCAGGTACATCTGTCGGTACCAGGTCAGGTTTGGCCTGATTTTGAGGTTTCAGGTAAATTCCTGTCAAATCGAAATTGATTGATCCAGGTTCAGGTCAAAACATGTTTCAGTTAAGGTTCAGGAAAAACCTGACCTGTTTCGAGCTTTAGCCACAGCAACCATTTGAGCTCGAATTTTTTATCTGATGAAGTACTTGGAGTTCTTGTGACGCCATTTTATGTACAGATACACGATGACACCTCTCGTGAAAAATTAAAACTAATAAAAAAAACACGGCGAAAATTCTCTCAAAATTCCTCTCACCGAAACGTTCAATAACTCTGATATGACTTACACAAATTTAGGGCTGGGTAACAAGTTGTAAATTATGCATGTTCTTATACACGCTCCCCTTCAAAATAGTGACATCGTGTCAATTTCTCTTCTTAATCAATACATTAACAACTATACCATCTAGCCGAACATTGGAAAAAACAGTTTTATAATTCATATTCCCCGCTCATAAATTTT
This sequence comes from Phytosciara flavipes, assembly GCA_026413405.1. Classification (NCBI taxonomy): domain Eukaryota; kingdom Metazoa; phylum Arthropoda; class Insecta; order Diptera; family Sciaridae; genus Phytosciara; species Phytosciara flavipes. The sequence goes on from JANTFA010153929.1 coordinate 10,830, forward strand.
AAAATAGCAACATTTCGATTTAATTTATTTGGTGTATGGTGTATCGGTATATATATCCTACTACGAGCGCATATATTTACATAGATA
>JANTFA010153940.1:0-10915 GCA_026413405.1 Phytosciara flavipes
ATTCGTATTTTCGCATAAGTATGCACAAAGTCATTTATTCGTACTTGATTAATTTCATATTACTTGAATTACACTTGAATTACACACGTCTGCCGAGATATTGCATTTTTATTCTTTTTGAAGAATAATCAATATCGTCCAGATCGAATTTGGATAGATTAAAAAGCAGTTTGGTAAATCATAGTAGAATTCGTCCGTATAAACACGTATGAATTGGGAAATGTCTTGGGACAAAAATACGGTCAGAATGCCTACATATCGGAATTTGTATGTATGGGGCCGAAATCGTATTCATATCGAAATGGGAAATTGTGAATAAATCAAAAGGAAAGAAATTTTCCAAATAGTTACTGAGTCGGAGAAAAAGAATGTCAGATGTACGAACAACATGAAACGATGTGTTGATCCGACAAATTACCTAACATTTCCTTTCGGATTTAGTTAAATCGTTTTAAATAATTATCGTTTCGTTAAAAAAGGCATGTGCTTCTGTTGATAAAAGTAATAAATTTTTGTCTATACTCGGCTAATAATTATCAGAAAATAATTATTTTGTATTCCAATTTTGGTCCTCATCGTCTCGGTCCATGAAAGGAAGCTCGAAAGAAGGTTAGGGTGGGTATGGGGTAAAGTAGTTTTGAAGCCGCTCGAAAAAATTATAGTCACAATGCCGCATCGTCGATCGTACAAATTCCCTATGTCCTATGTCCGGATGGATTCCGACCAGTGCAATTGAAGAATGCCCGACGATTGAGAGCAATGTCTGCTCCGACATTAGAAATTCGGTTATTGGTGTCAAAAGTCCCTGATTTAAATAGAGACCGTTTTCAGCCGCAATATCGTAGATGTTACTAACACACAACACTGGATTTTCGTTTGGTCTACGTTAGACGACGAAGTGAATAAATAAAGTACAGGCAATTCTCAATACACCTGCCTATACCTTAGAATGAGATACGTAATTCTAATTCATTTCTATTCTACCTGTGCATGTACTAATTGATATCACGATCTCTAAACCTACTTCCTCATACATTACAATGTCTTCTCCACAACTACATTTCACTACACAACAACTTTACAACAACAACTATACTCTGATCTTACGTAGCGTGTAACAAAGACACGAGCCTCATTAGTTGTTTGAAGTCAACTATACATACTTACGAGTCTTCTGGTTTATACTCACCATCATGAATTCAAATTTCTTCAATTACCTCCGATCTTACTATATCGCAACAACAAACCTTCAAGTTTTCGACTTTACCGATGAGAGAAATTTTTTTTTCTTCTGCAATCTGTTTCTCAGATGTGGCACATGCACAACCACTTGGACATGTTGCCTAGGTGAACAAATTTCTTTCATTTGTTGAGTTAAGAAGCCAAAACACGGAATCTTTTTTTTTAAAACACACAATTTTTAGGACAATTTATTGAAAGATGCATGCATTAGAAAATGTCCAATTACGTCGAAAAAGAGAAAAAAGAAAAAAAAGAATACATTTTGGTATTTTCCACGCCACGGGACCCCTTGACGAGCCGTCAGAACTCCCGGCTGGACCAATCTGTAAAGGACATAAACAAATGTTTCATTCTAATCACAAGATTTCAGTTTACGTTTTTGTTACCTGTTTAAAGCCATTTATGGGTTCTGGCTAATGATTGCCAATTCAGGTCTAGGTACGCATAGGCCTCCACAGGAACCACGTCCTGCTGTTTCCAAATGTAGGACTGTATGTTATCCATTCCCGATGGCAAACAATCACGCCTCATTGTACTCATGCTGTCGGTGTATAGACTGCATATTATGGTGAATTTCTCCACTGTACGATAGGCCAAATCTAAGTGTCCAAACTTGCCTTCAACCTCGTGTTGATGCAAAGCTTTACAGCCAGTCGGAGGAACCCAGTGCTCGCCCCTTTCGATCGCCGCTAGGCACGCCGTTATTCTTGCCTCTGCCTCGAAGTTTAACTGCTGCGTATTCCATGAATAACGCTGCTCGAACACCGATCGTCGCGACACCAAATTACGATATGCTTCCATTGCCTCCTTGTACTCCCGACGCAGAAATAAGCTGCGTGCTACCCGCGATAAATCTCTGTTTGCTTTCCAATCAATATTCCTTAAAGCCATGTGGCTTTTACAAAATTTTCCGCGAACAACACTGAGAACGCACTGTTTGTTGTCCTTGTTATAATTACACATTTTAGTCATCTTTCTTTTCTTCTTTTTCTTTCACTGACACAAAAACAAATTAATTTTCCACACGGAGTACCGACTACGATCTGTTTGCTTCAAAAGTTGTCTCTCGACTGAAGACTCAACCACTAAGTATTTGAACTTTCGGTCTCGAAAATCATAATTTTTTTTGAAATAATTACCAGACGATGGAAGAAAAAGAAAAAACAAGGAGCCATCCACATCATATTCCCACCATTAACAATACCATGCACCAACCACACTCATTACCCTTTTAAGGATAAAATCCTAATTTTCAAATGTCCATTACCATTATATATGTCAACCCTAATAATTGAATGCCTAATACACATCATATACTTATGGTAGACTTACAAATTTATGATTAAGTCAAGTGCGTCCACATTCGCTCGTCTTAACAAAGCTAGGGCTTTTTCCCGCAAAAACCCTGGCGAGGCTATATACTGATCCAGTAATTCCATATTGCCATCTATATACGCCATTCCGTATATAATCGACTCGGGTAGGCATAGCATTCCTTCTGATACACCATTATGCGATATACTCCGTTGTTTACGCCGTAGAATCTGATAATCACTACAATTTCTGAGCACGATGTTAGAGGCACCACCATACGGTAACGCAACTATTGTGACTGTTATGATAAACATAGAGGAGACGGAAAAAAAAGTGTTTGATTGCGACACGCTATTCAATAAATCAACAATCATTTTCTCATGCAGTTCTTGAACTTGCCTAAAACCTAGCCCAATCGGCTTAAACGCATTTCCTTCCAACTCAATCGCAATACCAATCATATCGTGAGGATGCGTACCTCGCGTTACCTGTCTAATCATATCGCTGAACCCTCGCAGAAGGTACTCTTCTAGCGTTTCCTCCCTTTCCCCCTGTTTAAACTTAAATTCGTACCTTGTAGCCCCGGTTTTAAATCTCTTATTGTACACATATATCATTATCGCTATTACTTACATATGGCCTTAGTGGCTTTAGTGTCTCTACTGAAGCATAAGCTTTTATACTTTTAGGAGTGTGTCTTTGCTAAATAATATTAACCACGCCCTCTTCGAAGCTTCGAAGCAGAAGCGTATACATACTGTAGCCATTCACTGTTATTATACCGCTGTTTTCCGTGACATTGAGAAAATCAGAATTTACATTCACTTTCAAGTATTCTTCAATATGATATAACAGTCTGTGTCGTCTCATTTGACTGATACGGTGAACGGGTTTACTGTTATTATTAAAAATGATTCTAACGTTTTGCAACGTTTTGTAATGCAAATCCTCATGATATGGCTCACACGCAATTAAGGTATTGCTACAATATTTCGATTTGCGTGTAAGCTCAAGGGATCATTGATAATGTTTGGACACGTCGAACTCGTAATGTGGCACTATTTTATACAACTATTCGTTGTTTATTTTGATAATTCCATTCACTTCGGTAACAGTAATGTGATGCGGTTCGCTGTTCCCTTTACCATTCCGATTCAAATAGAGGGCGATATGCTGGAGCACTTTTGGACGCTTTATGGCATTGAGCTTGAAGACTTCCGGATTGGCTTCGTATATGTACGATACGGTTACATACTCCATTTTTGAGGAGAAATTCTGGATCAGTTCTTCTGGATAGTATTGCCTTCTTCGATAAAATTTTGTTTCTTCAGTTTCCATGTGATTGTCGTAGCATCTAGCGAATAATTTTACAGCTATACACAGAAGCACTAAACGGATAAACATTTTCCCTAACATTTTTCGTAATTTTTTTTCCTCCATTTTTGGAGCTGGAAGCATTTCAAGTACTTATGGGTACAATTGTTGTACACACTTTTAATCACGTCTTTATCAGCTTCTTCGTAAAAAGTCTTAAAGAATGTATCTGCCTATGTGTATGGGAGAATTTCGTACATGCTAGGTCCGTTTATTTTTATGATTCCGTCGTGTTCGGTCATATTTCAAAATGTTTCTGAATTTTTCTTCATATATTCATCTATGTGATATGCTAATCTATGCCGCCTCATGTGAGTAGTCGAATACACAGGTTTGCTCTTATTATACACTATTCTTACTTGCCTGTCCGCTGGTACAATTTGGTTTGGCATCCGGGCGTAGTGATGATCTTCGTGATATGGCTCGCATGCCAGCAAGGTGTTCGTGCAGTATCTATATCTCCTGGTTAATTCCCGTTCATAGGGAATACTAGGGAATACTACTAAGTATACTAGTTTCACGTTCCATAGGGATGGACGCATTAAAAAAATTTATCCATTTTAATGCAAGAACATGAAATATTTTTATTCAAGACAAAATCAAAAGCAGAAAACCAGCACCCACACTCACTAATCTTGATCTACAGTGCTTAACTAACAACTACTACCCCCCAGCACGGATTATTTTTTGTATCAATTATTGCACAAATAAAGCTGTTGCTTAAACTAAATTTCTTCACGACTTAGAATAGTATACATAGAGGTGTTTCATGCTGCGATGTGTCTTGGATAAAGCAACATATTTAGTTGAAACACACACCAGAGAGAGCTTTTTAGACCAAGAGAGCTTTTAGCTTTTAGAAGAAGAAAAAATGTAACAAAGCAAAAAACAAGAACAAAAAAAAAGTTTCATTAAGAAACACCATGAGGTTAAACGTATTTTCTGTTTTTGTTTTCTCTTTCATCTATAACACAGGATGTAATAAATTTTTTATTGAACACTCATTAATTCATGATATTTGGCCTACATTTCACTTGTGGTACACATAATTAAAATGCACAACGAAAATTTACGCAGTGCGATTATCATTTTTTTCACTGAGCTGTATAATGATAAAAGTATTATTTAACGAGTTATTATTACCCGAAATTATTTTTAAAACATTGCCAGGACCCTCGGTAGAAGCAGAATTTGTATCGCCGTTTGTTAGCAATGGATGCGAGGCATTCGGAAGGGTAGGGACGGCAGATGATCGTATCGGTAGCAATGAATTGAACGGCAAGCATGACCAACTAATGGTGAAAAGGAAACAGTAAAAATTCGCGAAAAAAAGGAGAAGTACAGAGAATAGAAAACACAAAAAAAATCGACTTACGAAAATGGCAACTACTCGAGACAAATAATTTTTATGAGCACAAAAACTTAGGGAAGGCTGAACGATTCACAAAAAAAAACTGAACTGAAGCACCAACGAAAAACTTAGAAGAAAGTGCAGAATGCGTAGAACAAAAAAGTACGGTCACGTGCTTTTAAATGTACTTGCAAAAAAAATTCAGCTGATAATTTCAGTAAGTAAATTTAAAAGCACATGACAGTACGACTGAATGAGCGGAATTATGCAAAGTTCTATCTTATATAGCCTGTATGCACTGAGCCATAACGTGCAGAAAACAAATACATTTTACAGATTCGAAAAACAACTGGACAGCAAAATTCATAGGAAAACGGAAACGGAGAATATTTTTGTTCTGAAAAAATAAATTTTATTCATATAAGTAGAGTGTGTGATTCAATACAATGTTGTGGTTATCATACAATTTCATTTAGTAGGTTAGCTATAATAAAAGAGGAATATAATCAAATGTTTTCGCAGTAGACGATTACAATGTTGACTCAGGGATCATATGTACGATGAATGGATTTTACTTTGCTACGGCATACATGACAAACTTTATTTTCTTGAGCTGCTAGAGCACACAAATTGCAGAATCGATGTCCACAGTGGAGAAGAACCGAATCCAAAGGGCGTTGCATACATATTAGACAGGTTATATCAGATACAAACGGTTCGTCATCAGAAGACGATAAATGAGAAGCATTCGGAAGAGTAGCAGTGGAAGTGTTACGAATATTGGACGAGGAACCAGCAGCAATGTTAATGTTACCATCAACCACAGAATGTGATGTACTAGGGAATGGTGCGATAGAAATCGAGAGTGAGCGATTGCGAAGAAGTTCTGAGGAATCGGTGTCATCAGTACTTGATGAGACATTAGTGGTGGACTCTGCAATAAAAAAAGAAAGAAAAATGTAAAATGATATAGAAGAAAGACGAGATTAATGTCTTGTTTTGTTTACATACGTTCAACACGGTGATATCGAAGGCGTTGAGCACTGCACATGTTACACATTGAGCTCGACGGTGAGCATAAGTTCATGCAATACGAATGCCGGTCCGCAAGCGGATCGAATTCGGACAGCGGCATAATACACAATCGCGGTTTATCGTTTAAACGCTCAATACACGACTCGCAAATGCGAAACGCACGTTGGGCGTGAAAATATGTACAACGACATTCCGATTTACTTAGAGACATCTTCGGCACTTGATTTTAACGAATTCACAAACAAGAAGAAAGTAGTGCGCGCACAATGCAAGACTGCGAACAGACTAAAATGAAGGTGCACAGTGCTCTGGTTATATGGTGGAGTGTGCAGTGCGAAAAAAAAAACAGAAAAGATAAAACAAAAAGTCTATTGCTCTCTTCAAGTATGTTTGTTTTTTATTGCAGATATCCATCATGTGAGAGGTTTAGAGCGTACATATTAGATTACGTATGAGTGAAAGGTTGTGTTCAATAAAAATGAAAAAATGGTATGTTGCAATGGTTGCAGTACATCTGAATTTTTCCTCATATATTCATCTATGTGATATGCTAATCTATGCCGTCTCATGTGAGTAGTCGAAAACACATGTTTGCTCTTATTATACACTATTCTTACTTGCCTGTCCGCTGGTACAATTTGGTTTGGCATCCGGGCGTAGTGATGATCTTCGTGATATGGCTCGCAAGGTGTTCGTGCAGTATATATATCTACTGGTTAATTCCCGTTCATACCTGTCGTCCTCCATATCCACTTTACCGGTACAATCAGCAATCCTCTTATATACACCGCATGTTATTACATAATGGTATTACATGGTATAATTATGTAGGTCGTCTCGCCATTGAGTTGTAAAAATCCATTCCTCTCTGTTATTGTGATGTGATGATTCTCAGAATTTCCACGGCCATTTCGATTCAAGTATATCCCGATATGCTCTATTATTTTTGCTCTCGTTATATTGTTTAACCGGTACACTTCCGGGTTCTCTCGGTACGTAAACGATACAGTTACATGATCCAGTTTAGCTGAATAGTTTCTAATCAGCTCTTGCGGCATATAACTTCTCCGTCTATCAGATTTTTCTTGCGGAGTTTCTGTGGTTGACGAATACCACGATACTACACTGCCCAAACACAAAGCTATTACAATGATTCTCGCCAACATTTTCTTTTTCACACTGGAAACTTTTCGACAAACGTTTTTGCGAATTTCCGAACAACGATTACTTAAGTAAAGTTTCCTTGAAGCTTTCCTTTTTACAACTAATATTTTCTGCTCAATTTTCTACATTTTATATACTCCTCTACGTGACTTTTGTTTCATTGTCATAATTTCTATCGATAGATAGATTCATTCATACGTAATGTCCATACATTAGTCTAACATTGTTGCATCATTAATTTAGTCATTGAATACTTTTACTACAACCAACTATACTCGTTCAATAATGATGATTATGGGTTGGAAGTGGAGAAGCCTGTATCAATTTGAGATCGAGCATAGTGTATATGTAGAAGTGCTCCTTGGTCAATCGACTGAATATGCAGTCTGTCCGGAGTGGCCAGTCCGAACGATACAGTTTCATAATGGTATCATAGACGATCTCACACGGTCGATATGGATCTGCACTCTGTTTTACTTTGGTAATATCCTCTTTCAATGATCGTTCGAACGCTTCGTGAGTTGCATCCAGGTGCGGAATGAACTCACGTGTAAACTTCTGCTTTTTATCTAGCTCACGCACTACTGCGGTTAATCTATCTGTGAATACGTATGACCTTAAATTCGGGATTGCTTTTTAACCCGCCGGACCATTGTAAATTTTTTCCTTATCCTCCATACACTTAACGCACAAAGCAAAGCGCTCATATGGTATTTCAATTTTGTTCATACACAATCTACCGTCATTCAGCATACGAATACATAAACCGGCACGTTGAAATGCGTGAAGTCTTCTTTCACTACAATAATTGCACATAATTGTCGATGGTTCACATATCTCCATGCAGAAATTTATGGACGATGATAAAAAATAGGCTTCACAGTGCGATTCATCATTAATTCGGTGATTCTGTCCATTCTGATTTTTTGGTCAGAGGCCAAGGGGAAGGAGAGGGGATAAAGTAAACGTCCGAAAAAATTGTGATTGTAGCGTCTGGTTGTAGTACGCACCAGTTGTCTATGGGAGTTGTCTTCGTCATTTCCGATTAAAGCAACGACAAAAATATATAATGATCCACCAACCCACTGGTTGTTATTCAATTTGAACACCTTGTTGATTATAAATATGTGTAACACTTTTTATGACTAACATTTTTTACTAACAACTTTTTATGAATATATTCATTTTCATTTCAAATCTTTTTTCGTGTATTCAACTTTATTCTTACAGCGAATCGCTAAATTGGTACAATTACTGTACATTGTACGTGCTGCTGTTTCTCCCAAGTCTTTTCTATAGATCCCCCCATAACAATGTTCCAATTTTACATCATGCGAGTCAGAAGAATATACCGTGTATAGAATATTCCCGCTTTCAATGTTCCCGCCTTTTGAATCTCGTTAAATATTATATCGGATAGATGCCGTTGTATGTATCGTAGAGTTAAGAATGGCCCTCTGATGGCAAACGAATGAACTAATTGTATAAGTATATAAGCACGAACAGATTGTTGTTCGTGACTCTTTTGCCTTTTGGCTCTTGCTCTTCACACTCATAGAGGGTGAAGAGATTATTTAATAAAGTGATAAAATCGAAATCGAAGGGATTTTATCCATGGTCCAGGCGCGTTTTCTTGTGCTTTTTTCAGGATTTTTTCTGCTGTTGAGCTCTTAGCTGTTGTAGAATCAATATCAGCCAGGTGTTCCAGAATTGCATCGGCAATATAGACGCAGTTGCTATGTTGCCTGCATTGGGCCAGTGAGCTGATTCCCATGAGTTGATTTCGACGAGTGGAGTCTGGGGTGGAAAGAAAAACAAAAATTGCTGTTAAGTAAGGCTCTTGTTTGGTTGAAAAAAAAGTAAATGTGGCATCATCAATTAGTCTGGCATATCTCCATGTCTTCTGGTTGTAGTCTTCAACCCATTTCAGGAAACTAATGATGTTGGTCCAGGTTCCTTCTGTGAGGTTGGACCTGGTGCAGTCGTAGAGGTTGGATATAGAAATGCGAGTGGCTTTTATTGCCTCTGACATCCAATGTAGAAGTCCCATTCCGTTCTCGATGAATGCTAACATGCATCCAGATTTCATGACAGCATTCACATGGTTTTGAAGATGAGCCGGTTGGTAGCAGATCATGAGGGTTAAGGTTATAATTAGCTGCTTGCATTCTGCAGAGTCTCTGGTTGTCAACCCATCAAACAGACTATAGAAAGCTCCAACTGGAGGAGGGAGATACTCCAGATCTTTAAGATTCGGGCACTGAGTCCCCCAGAGCTTGAGGACTCGATCGTTGAAAGTGTTAAGAAAGTATCTCTCTACTGCCTGGTCTGACTTGGTCATCTTTCGACAGATCACCAACGCTGCATAAATCAGTCTATTAAGGCAGACGATCTTAACTGTCCTCTCTTCATCTGTGGTAGCTTCTGACATGAGAATAGCTCGATTTTGCTTATACCATTCCTCATAATATTGCTGGGTTAAGGAGATATCCTCCCCACCCACTTTGAAGCTATCCTTATAGCTAGATATTCCTTCATCCTTTAAAAACTTTACTTCCTTGATATCGAAGACGGGAGCATTTCCAGGCAAGTCATAAGCCTTCAATCCTGCTTTAATCAAAGGTTCGGGACATATTCTGATGTGCGAATCTGCTGTGAACCATGTCATTATGAATTTTCTGAGAAATGATACAGGGCTCATACAAGTTGGAAGACTTCCTCCACACAAGGCATTGACCATCCATAATCCATAACTAATTGAAACTTCCATTGAAGGTTCATCGTAGCATTCCAGTGTTTTTACAAAATATTCAACGAAATTGTCATCCGACCAGGCATAGCGTGCAGTATTCAAGTTTGCAGATTGATATTGAATGCTGTTTATGACCGATTCATTGGTCTTATCGCTGAGGTTCAATTTGGCAAAAGTTGATAACGACATAGTGATTGACGGGATATGGGTATGAAATGCGACAACAAGACAAAAAAAATTATCTTAATACAAGTACACGTCATTGATTGAGATTATGCCCTCATAATCTACAATGTACAACTTTTTCTCGTTGGGATACAATTGGATATAATTCATGATATGAGCCAAAAGTCTTTTGCTCTTAATATCACCCAGATTATATTTTTCGAATTCAGTGAGACTAGTTAGACCCAAATTGGATAAGGCAGCTCCAATATCAAATTTGTCATTGCTGGTGCTCGATGATTGAGATTCAATCGAGTAAAATAACACATTTTTGCGTTTAAATGCGACGCCCTCGCTCTTTACCTTTTTCAAAAAAAGTATCGAAAATTTACTTTTCCTACCTTGTATCGAAATATCGCGACTTTGTCGCGTATTTCCGAAGTCGTTTAGGAAAAACGTTGTTCCTAACTTATGCTAAAAGGCTTTTTTAGCGAATTCGATTCCATCCCTCGCCTCCG
>JANTFA010153951.1:0-10915 GCA_026413405.1 Phytosciara flavipes
AACGGCTCGGATGTTTGCTGAGCTTAATGTAATATTTAAGGTGTTATTGTCTAGAGAATTGAATTTGCTGGTGCACACATCCATATATTCGCGGGAGGAAAATGAAAGTTTTTCATTTTCATGTTTCAATTTTATTTATTTTACGGCTGCTGTGCCCTATGCGTTAACTGGAACATAGCTGGCATTCCGTTTTTCATTCATTAATAGATAATGGGCATCGGAAAGAAATGAACAATAAAAACAACAACAAAAATGAAATTATGACGGTTCGGGCTCGTAGAATATTCAGGATTCGCTTCCAACAAAAAATCGCTCTAAAATTATCCTGCTGTGGCTTTAAAATAACTTTTCAGCAACGGCTGCGAAAAGTGAACTTTTTCATTCATCTTTTGGGTTACGTACAACTGATTCTTTCACTTTTTGCCACTAGTTACGAAATTTGGTTACATTTCATGACTAGTGCTCCTTTTGCATCACACTCTTTTTGAAGCATAAACCGTAAATAACCAAAGCTGAAAATTCATCGAGTAACACCTTTTTGTCACACGGTGGGGTTAACTAAGTCACCTCGATCGTTTGATGACATCATATCAAGTTGTACCACTTTTCACAACTTGTTGCATAAATTACTATTTTGCAATTCTGGGTCATAAGTATCAGATTCCCCATGTGTTCGATGTCATATGAGGCAAGATTTTTCCACTAATATTTTTGAAACAACCGATCGCGTGCGAGAAAACATTGCTTTTTATCGCACAACAGCGAGAAAATTCTTCTTTCACGCTATCAAGACATTATCATGAATTACCATTAAATTTTTTAATAAATAGATATCTTGCAAAGAGCATTCTGATTTTGAAGCAATGGCTTCAGCCATTCGGCTAAAGAGTCACAGAATTATACCGAATGTATTGTTGAAGCGTATACGAACCAGCGCGTCGGAACAGTACAGTATCACAATACAGTAACAGTAAAGTAACGCTACTGTTGCAGCAAATCGGTTCCTATCCTGTTAAATCACATTGTAATGTAATCATCTTAATCGTTGAAATTATTCTATGTTCAAATAGGAATGTTTGCAGGAAATTAGTTGAAGTTTTGCATTGGAAATGTATGGTTATGGTGCGGAATTGCAAGAAAACGTTGTTTCTACCATCATGATCTACCTTGGTAGAAAAATGATTATCCCTCTTTCTCAGGTGGTGTAGAGAGCTAACGCGTTGGATTTACATACCATCGATCGAGTGTTCGACTCCACCGTCAGACAAATGGGCATAAAGTAATTTTTCATTTCAAAGTTTCAATTCAGTTTTCGAATCGCTTCATCCAAACAAACATTGAAAAAAGAATTCAAAAATTGAGGGAAATAAAACGGGCGGAAAAGTGCTTCTAGTCATCATTATACTAATAGAAAATTGTAACACAAAATGATATATACCAAGCGATGAGAAAGCAATATATAATGGGTCAACTAAGAGCTTTCCATTGTCGCGCCATCGTCAGTGAATTGAAAATTAATATTGCTTATTGTCGGTTTATCCCTAAATGTGTAATTTCAATTCTTATTATTGCGTTGCGTGTAAATATGATTTTGGTAATCCGATTTTTCTTGTTGGGCAAATTGAATTTTATCTGTACATTTTGTAGATTGTACGTTATTTGAATGCGTAAATATACTCACCGACTCTATCGTAGACGTTCATGTTGTTTCCTTCAACATGGAAATAGTTATTGGTTTACCAAGGGAAGAAAATATGAAATTCCAACAAGATTGAAGTTTGTTGCCAGAGCGAAGCGAGGACCGTAATTCGAGTTTGCCGGAATTTCACATGTTCACCTACCAGAGGTGAAAACAATTAATACTTTCCACCCTTGCACGGTCATCCATTTTTTGCACTATTCTTCAAAACCCCAACTACGTGACAGTTGCAATAAGAAAAAATCTTGTTTACACCGATCTAGGACAAGAGTTGAGAAAATGAGCATTTTCTCACCTGAGCTGTCATAAGCCAGAACGTCAACCTAACGCCATATTGCCACCGCATTTGAATGTAGAAAATGGAACCATCCACTACTCGCACGAATGGAAAATAATTCTGTATGGAACAGTGTCACTGTGACACTGTCACATCCATTTGTAAATTTGAAAAATATTTCAACAACGACAACTGCATCGACACATATCTGAATATGGAACGTTTTTCGTTCTCCAACAACACTTCCATGGTTGTGTAGTGATTTATCGTACAGTAATGTCACGTTGAAGCAGGTAGACGGGAATGAAAATGTAAGTGCTGAAGGATTAGGAGAATCATGTTGGCTTTGTTCACAATGTTGTAGGATATATTTTTAGCATAAGAAAATGGAGTACAAAAACGAGATATGAAATGGTTTTGACATAGCTGTGGAATTATGTCATCGATAAAACAATAAATTTAAATTTGCCGAAAGGTTACCTTCCTGCCTGAGTTCAAACTATAATTAATGTTTGGCTCTCCCAAACCATCGCAAACTATGAACCATGTTTACAGTATCCCATATAATACCTAATGTGTTAATACAACAAGTAAATTACTTACTTTACCGACTATAAATGAGTCTGAGGTTGTCTGTCTATTGTAGATATCAGAGTGTTCGTCTAATTTTACATATTTATGATGGCATGTCTAGTCTTGCGTTTTCGTACTCTTCTCAACTATGGTTAATTTTAAACGACCAAACCATTAGTATCGCTCGTCTGCCAAAAAGTCAGACGAATGTTCAGTCAATGTTGCTGCATAGATGCTACAGCCAGCGGAGAAACGGATGATTAATGGTTAACAGTAGAACTAAACGACAGCAAAAAACAATTTCTAAAACTTGTTTTAAACTTTGATATAAAGCTCCTGCTGTATAAGGTTAAGGTCGCAGAAACATTAATCTAAACCCGATTCTCTATAAATACCACACAACGTTTCCATGTTTCCTGGTTATTTCGAGACACAAAATTACTGATTTCAGTCACGTATACGTACACGGAATATATAAATGAATTCCATTTCTGCTAATGTTAACAAAAACATATAGCTTCCCTGGCTTCCATTCAGTTTACATCGTGTCGGATGTACATGTACACCATATATCGTTTGACATTAGAGAAACTTTTAAAATTTTCACGTTATTTATAAAATACGACCAGAAACAAAATAATTAGAAAACTTCTTATCGAAATAATTTAAAGCGCAATAAAAAGCACTGGCAACTGGAAACATTACTTTTGGCATATGGAGTTGTGGTAATTTTATGCTATCAATTAAATTGGAAGTGGAGAGGTGGGATGCTGTAGTAGCAGTGTGATTACGATTGAGGAGTGACGTGATTGACATACTTGATTTGAACAGGAATGAAAACGAGATAACCTTACTGTGGGGTGCTATAACCATTTTCAATTCAATTATCGAACTTTCAGTAACGAAAACAGGCGATATTTTCGTCAAATCTGTTACTTCGTTTGTTTGAAGTGATTTGTTTTGTGTTTCATGGCGAGGTCTACTACTTCATTTGTATTATAACGTAAATTCTTCTATATAATGAGTGCTACGTTCGGCCAATCGCTTATTTTGATCATCGTTGTCGATAACAGATGAATTCACAACGTTTCTGAAATATTTAAAGGTAAAAATTATTATCGTTATCTGGCCTCTCAGTAGAACCTAGCGCTACTCAATTTGCACTAAAGAAACGTGAAATTGTGCAATAGTTTGTCTCTTTAGATGGTACCATAGCACTCTAGCTTCAAGCAACCACACTCGAATGTGAGATGCCTAAGGAGTCTTGTCTATTTTCCGCTCACATGTATATACAGAATTCAATGTGTCGGGTGTTTTAACTAGCTCAAAAACAACATCTAATCTGTCTTTACGAAAGAAGCACAGCTCGTCTGTTTCCGGTTCCGGTTTTTCGGTCATTGATTCGGATTCTCCACTTGTAGTAAAACTTTGAAATTGCTTTGAACGGCTTCTCTCGTAATTTTCTCAGGCTTCTTTCCACTAAACGATCAATATACCAGACGGAAACCTTCAAGTCGGCCGTAAACAAGTTGTACAAGCAAGGGCTGAGTGTATCCCCCTTGTGGAAGACCTGCTGGAACAGAAAATTGTTCAGAGCAACCACCGAACACGTTGACATAAAAGTATCTACCAGTCACGAAGGATTGAATGATCTTGATAAGCGGCATCAACAGTCAGAGTAGTAGGTCTTCATGCCAAATCGTGTGGAAGGCTTTTTCGCTATCCAACAATAGCATTTCAATCTTAAGCCCTTTGACACTTAACAAAGTAGTGTTTATGCTAGGGAGCAGTGCGACATTTTGTATGTTTTCGATCATTTATGTTTGAAATCAAGAATTTCGAATACTCATCAGAAAATCTATTCCATGCCTCACCCAGTTGACAAGGTTACCTTCAGAGAAGTGGTATAATGAAACTGCATGTGGTTTTCATATTTCCTAGAATTAAACAAGTTACCCGACGACGTTAATTAACATTAATTAACCAAAGTTTTCCAAATACGCGAGCTCCACTTAACAATTTAAAACCTTTCTGCTCATTAAATTCATCTTAAAATATTACCCGAAATCAATAATCACACATGACGCTCCAATGGAACTGTGTATGTTCCTTATTTCATTATTTTACACCCACCAGGATGTGTAATAGGAAAACACGTCACCACTGACATACAGCTACTACTAATGTAATATTACGAAGTTAAATAACGTTAAAGTTGAAGCCTCACCATTAACTGTACGTTACACACACATATCAAGACGAAAAGCGATAAAACCGCATAAATTTGTGTAGTGTGTTACAGTGAAATGTAATTTAACTTGCTCGTCGTCGTCGTGTAGATTCTGGAAATGTACAAGCTAAACGTTCTCTTCCGCTTTTTTACACTAATTACTTGTAATTAATCAAATTTCGCTACATAATAAATCTTGTGGACTTTTTTCCCTCTCATTCCGTTTATATCCTTCAACCATAACTAGTTACGCTTAAACGATCGACGCTTTCCTATAATACACATAACCTGCACACACACATAACCCTACACAAGTTATAATTATAATGAATTATACCCTCAGATTATCCACTTTTATATATTCAGAAAAGTGTAACTATGAACGTGAACCGTGTGGTATTCATTGATGCAGAACAGGGTACCGTACAGCATTAACACGATGGATGTTGTGGTCACTTCATTCAAACGTTTTTATTTTATGCATGGAAAGAGATTGAAAAAGTTTGCTCTTATGAAAAACATAAGGGGGACCCGTACGAGTAGTGCTTATAGCTAAGTGTCTGTGCAACACAGCATCTTTGAATTATTCCATTTAAGCTCATCCGTCTATCAAATTGCTTACATCAATTTCGAAAGTCCCGTACGAATTCTAATTTGAAAATGGAACTCTGAAAGAAATTCATCAAAATCAAGTGAAATTTACTTGAGATCGAGTGGTGTGGCCGGAATTCTTAATCGGAATAAATAATTCTAAGTGGGTCCAACTGGATCTGAACCGTATGGTTTCATGTCCACTACATAAAAAAATGAAGCTGGGCATCTCGACAAGTAACATTTAGTTCCATGCGATTTAGTCAATTTAGTCCAAAGAAGTGCGTCGCCCCTCGCTCGTTATATAGTCAAAAAACATTGAAATCCAAAATGGCGGCTGGTTGCCATTTTCTTAGGTCACTGAAAACAATACTACCGCTTTGCAGGAGTTACCTTTCAAACAAAAAAGATTGATGGAAATCTGATGAAATTTACTCGCTATATTGACCAAGCAAACGCTATTTTCACTGTACGGCCAAGTAGCTCGACTTAAAGTCATTCTATTATCTACAGGCTCTGACTTCCCAGCCCGATATCTGATTTCGACAAACTTTTGGTACTGCTCCTGCATTGGTGTGCTCAATACATTTCATTTCCACCATCATTTGTCAACTTTGTACGAGCAATACTGCCGGTAACATATATGCGAGAATCGATTTTGCTAAACTATTCACAAATCAAGGAAGAAACTGCCATCAAGATTGGTTTCGTTTTACTCAAGTTACCATCGATATAAGAATACCTAGAAATGCAACGTCAGACAGCAGTTCGAACAAAAGAATTTCTTGGATGTGTGTGTGTGTGTGATATTCGTGTTCACAGACGCCGTCGTCCTACTTATTCTGTTTGTTATGGAACACACGTCGTGTCGAGTTTCATATTAATTTGTGTTTCTTCGTGTCGAGTTTCATATCACGCAAAAATATCACACGACGTTCGTCCCAATTTTGTGCAGTTGTGTGCGTGATATGCTGGATTGTTCGACATTGCAACGCTCTAATGATTAAAACGCTTTAGCTTGTTTTGAATTGCACTTTAAACTCTGCAAGTTACCCTGTTTACGGACAGAATTTTTTTAGTTGCTGATTTGGCATCTAGGGGTGACTACAGAAGGTGGGATTAAAATTCAACGTGTTACAAACGTAAGAGTGAAACGATAAGTCCCCCGTACTTTGTACAGGTCTAAAAATGTGGATACGACAAAAATTGTAGACCATATGAGAGTACACTAGAAGTTCAAACCGTATATTGAAGCCAGCAATCCGCGATCGACATGATATGTGAATGTGCAGGATTGTAGCGCAGGTTTTATAAAATGGGATGAGAGGATGTCATTGAATGGCATGGAAGATAGGCTAGCAGACAGACCTTTCCTGATCTATTGTTTTGTCGCATCAATCGAATGTGCAATTTGATAACGAGTTGTGGTTTTGCAGCATGACATTAAACATTGAAGCGAGCTATTCGTCAACCGATTTTTTCATTATAAACTCGATGCGGAGATATTTTTTCTACATTATGCTTTCCTACTCATCAGTTTAATTCATAGTCAAACAAAAACATTTTTTGTTGATTATTCGAGTTCTGTAAACATCTATAAGCTCCGTGTCCCTTGTTTTCCAAGTTTCTTTTTTTTCCAACCCTTTCCTTTCTTCTTTCATGTTTAGTAAATTTTTTAATTAGGAACAAATAATGCAGTTAGCTTTAGCGTGCTTGGGTATAAAACGAGACAAAAGGTAAACTTTCCTTGATATCCGCCTTCGACTCGTTTATAGCTATTTATGAAACCGAATAGAAAATGATTTATTAGGCACTAGATGTGTGATTCTCACTCTAGGTTGCAGGCTGAGTGTGGCAATACGCATCGTGTGCCTAATAAAACATTCCGTAAACACTCGCATACAACGTTTTATGCAACTGGAAGCATCCAAAGCGTAAAACGATTTCGGACATTATGATGCTGAGTTGCATAAAGTTTGTGTACAACATCCCAACAATGATGGATTAAAGGCAAGTTTTTTTTTCCTCATTTTCTTAATTAATTTCGTGTAGCCAAATGGAAAACTTTTTCAATTTCAATCTTTTGGTAAATTAAAAATTCGTTCTGTAAATTACCGTCCGCTTTCAACGTTTTTAATTAATTTCTTTTGTTTTCCAATCAGTTTGGTTGTTGTTGTTGTCGCACATTTCCAGACTTTTCGAGTCGACGAGAGTTCAACACTATCCCTGCAGCAAATTGTGACTCAATTTGCAATCAGCTTTGATTTTATAATTAAAAAGAAAGAAAAAGTTGGCAAGAATTTTCAATATTCGATAAGAAGAAGATCACGACGGTTAATAAAGAGGACGTCAGATTATGTTCGAAGGAAACGGAACATCCACGCACGATATGAAACACAAACGATTTTTCCTTGTCACAGGAGCAGAGAAATGTTAGCAGGTGGCGTTGCTTACACCTTACAGGCGGAAGCAACGCCACCTGTTAACGTTACTCTGCCCAGGAGCTTTAGGCCCTTAGGTAGAAGAAAAATCATTTCTGTTGGGCATTCCATTCCTGCCGTCTTTTGCTTGTTTTTCGGTGTTTTCGCGGAGTTTCGGCTTAATATTGACGAGACCAATCAGGAATCAGACAATCTGAAGTTCCCGCATCTCGCCAAAAATCACCTAATACTCCTAAAATGGAGCCATAGATTTAAAACTTGTTTTTAGAAGTTGTGCTTTTTATCACAATACCATAGCACTCTAGCTTCAAGCACCAACACTCATATTTGAGATGTCAAATTTGAAGTCTATCTTACGCATGTTTTGGATATTCTAACTAACACAAAGAAGACATGCCTTCCATCTGTACGAAATAAACACAGAGTCTACTATGATCACAGTAGACTCCACATATTTTCTATGTTAGTGCTTGAAGCTGGAGTGCTATGACAAAACTTATGTATGGAAGTTTTGCCTGCGTCATGCGCGTTTCGTTTTACATTTCAAATTATTCCATTTAGGTTCACTCTGCCCAATTGTAACAATTTTAGGAAAAACCAAACTGTCAAACTGTCAATCGGAACATCTAAGTTTTGATAAGTTACTTCCATTTAACGGAAAGGAGAGATTCTTTCGAATTTTGACAGACATTTTTTATCGGTGCTCAATACTCAAGCCAAATAGGATGATAACGGAACAATTTGACGTTCCCAAATCAGAAAGGGCATTTTTTTCCCTTACTCCGAATCGTTTTTATAATGTTGCGAACAAAAGGCAAGCTCCAATGATCTATACACAACACAAGTACGAAAAGTTTTTATTTTTTCTTTGTGAAGAGTTGATTTTTTCCTAATAAGCGAAACAAAAGTGCGGGTAAAGAGGTAAAACTTTGAAATTCTCCTTCGATATCGACACAATGTACTCACATACATAACGTAAAAGCTGAATGTTTCGGAAAGAATCGGGTTATATTCGAGGTAATTTCTAAACAGGGAAAACTTCCATTTCATGGCAAATTAATTGGGAACATTTTCTTAGGAACATTTTGTTGTGTATTATAATACTCGTAGTCGTACACATCAATTTATCAAAGGTAAAAAGGCGACTCTTTTTTTTGGTGGGGTTTTTTTTTCTGCCAAGATACAGCGAAATTGATTTATGAACTTTTTCCAATGTTCAAAAGATTCCAATTTTGTTCGTCTTTTAGAAGATGGAAAGAAAAGCGCAAAGGAAAATAATTTAAATAAATTACTTCTGTGATTTTTCTTATTTATGCTACGACCCGACGCCCACCCATTCACATAAAGTCTGGAACATAACAATATTCGCTCCATTTATATTAAATTATTCGAAGGCGTCTCGACCGGGTCCACAATAGTTATTTATGCAACCAAGCGACAAATAATTTGTCAGGTACTAGATTTGCAGATTGTTAATGTGCATCATGTGCCTACAAAATTTCTTATCGTCGATGTGCATACATAAATTTACGAATTTCAGACTCTCCTCTCTCCTTGCACGCCAAAATGTAGGACGGACATTTCAAAGATTTATGAAGCGTACTCTTTTGTCAGATCCCCTCCCCCCTCTAGTGAGTGTGTAATTTGTAAATGGTCTCCAATGCTCTTCTTAAAAAAGACAACGAAAGCAGAGAGATGACGATATGGCTACTGAGATGTCCCAGCCGCCAATTTATTTTTTGGCAAATGAGAAATAGTTATTTATGAAAGAAGATGCGAAATGAGGTGGTTTCTGTCACTGATAAGACCACATAGTGTGACAAAAACAGTCAATTTCCTATCGCGTTGCATACAACATTTTCCGTGGAAAACTGCAAAAACTGAACTTTTAAAATGGAAATGGAAAAATTGTAGGAGTGACCAAGTAGCCTGCATCTGTATTTACGCATGTGTGTTCACTGCGATCATTTATGTCTTAATATTCGAATGGTTAGATGTGTTGTTCGATGAGAAAATTTTCAAACTCATGTCGGGGGCTCAAAATTCGATCAAGGTAAGAGTTTATTTACTATAAATGATTTAAGAGAAGCAAACGTGAGTGATAAAGGGATGTTTCATTCATCAACAAATGCATTCATGAAAAAGTTCACTTTTCGCAGCGCCGTTTGCTGAGAAAATGATTATTATTCGTTGTGTTGTTGGTGTTTCCACAACTTTGCGATTTCCCAGCTGACAAATATCACTATTATTTGTCTCTGTTATTATGGTTCATTACTTTTATATTCCAAACTTTCGCTCCATTTTATTTTCCGTTTTATGTGCTTATTATGATAAGGAGATTTAAAATTTGAATTGCACTGTGTGTCTGTAACGAAACGCCATTTTGTTATGCGAGCACAACGTTTCAGTCAGGCTAATATGCATTTTCTGCTGAATGCAATGAGTATTTATGGATGATGAGCTTAACTGGGTGGGTGTGTAATACATTATCCGCTTAACTGCAACAAACTGTATCCTCGGTCGCTTACAAACAAAAACATTAAATCGGTGAAACGTTTGGGAAGATGAATATTTATCATTTTATTCGTGCTTAAGTTACAGAAAATTATGACAGCAGATAAGGGGGGGGGTGTATTTTTGCAATATTTTATGCATCGGAAAACGGAAAATGTGGAATTCCTCATTTTCATTTATCTACAAATTGGAGCTTATAGTATAATTGCATGCTCTTTTTGAAAGCGAGCTTTTAGGTTGATATCTGAAAACAGTTTTTAAATATTTTCATCATATCAAAGTATTTCAGAATTTATTCTGTGGTGCGTTCACATTCGCAAGTTTTTTGTATGACACAACTGTCAAAGTCCCCGCGGGTAATCTAGTATGTTTTCTCTAACTTAAACAGTCTCTGTCCAACAGCAGTTTGAAACAAAATCTTCTCGGATGTGTGTGTATGTGATATGCAGATATGTAGATGATGATTATGCTCACTTTTCCGCCAGGGAAAAGTGGATAAATAATGCTGCGAATTCACGGTTCTGGATACTCAAGGAAACCTGGCTCATATCTCGACTTCCAAGGAACAGCGAGATGCCCGCCGGGCAGAA
>JANTFA010153973.1:7656-20724 GCA_026413405.1 Phytosciara flavipes
AATTACAAAACGGTTCACTCAATACACACAATCCAAACATACCGCTTTCGGTTTTGATCGCTCGCCAAATTTGCCAAATGTCGGGATGGATTTCCAGTCAATGGATTGTTGACGCTGAAGGAGCCTCCGGATGCCGGATGGCCAGAACCACTTTGCGTGGAATTCACGTTGACATTCGTCCGGTCGCGTGTGTGTTCATTGATGGCGCACCTGTCGCTGGTCTAAAAAATCAATTTAATTACAAAACGGTTCACTCAATACACACAATCCAAACATACCGATTTCGGTTTTGATCGCTCGCCAAATTTGCCAAATGTCGGGATGGATTTCAGTCAATGGGTCTGCCGATCTTTCAGATATTGCTCCTCGGTGTCCCTACACAATTAAAAAAATTAATACAAATCCAACCTACTGATCATTCTCATTTTATCAAACAAAAACAATTGCTACATAACCTCTAAAAACAATGCGCAAAATTTGCAAAGATCTTACCTCCAAAACAAATGCATCGATACCCAAACTCATATTGATACCGATCAACGGTATATTAATGAGTTCAACTTCGGCTTCAGCTGCACTGAACGTATGTGGCAAGACATCTTTAAAATGAAACGCTTTAAAGCAGTCGCCCAAAGACCTGAAGCTCAAGAACGAAAGTTAGGGTTCATCCATAAAACCCGTCCTCTTTGAAGGGGGAAGAGGCTATGATAAAAGTGTGACCTACGTGTTATGAGATATAGAAAAAGTGCGGACAAAAGGGAAAATCTGTAAAAAGAAAGGTTGGGATTTATGGATGGTCGCTTAGCTAATATTGCCGTTTATAAAGAACAATTGTTGTCAATGGCATTTGGTGCGAAACTTTTGAAAATAGTGATTTGCAAATCTCGCGAGTAGTTTTTTACATGTCACCTACATGCATCGAAAACCGTACTTTCAATTTTTTCAAGAACTACTTTCGACTCCCTTAGCCATTAAATAACTCATGGTGAAAAGTTCAATGCATAACTAGAGATGAAAGTTGTACAGTCCAGTTTTCGTGTGAATTTTGTTCATCCGAGGCGAAGCCTACAAAAACTTGACTTTTCATTTCCATTTCGAGTTTGTATTTCATCGTAATATTAGATAACTTGGAAGAGTGTGAAGTCGCAGTACTTTATTGGAATATAATATAACGCAAAGCAAGAACCGTAATTCAGATGAGTCGTGGTGTTTTTCTTTGATAATAAGACAATTCCGACGAATGTGGAGTTTCCACGAGTCACGATATTTCCGAAAATGTATGGGTGAATTGCAAACCTATTGTAGACATTTCTTCAAGAAATTTTCTTGAGAAAATGAAATATACTACAAATTCTTCGGTAGTTTTTGAACGAAAAAAATGAAATTGATATGCCGAATTAAAATAATCGAAATTTCTTTGTTAGAAAAGTAAATACCAGTCAAGGGATCTCACCTACCCAAAAGGTGAGGCCTATAAACTAACTTTCGTTCGACAAGAAGATGGGTGCTACACATATGTCGATGTAGTCTTGATCATTTTAAAATATCGGCTGCATAACTTGAAGAAAATTGAATTGGTTGTACTAATGACAGTTAAATTGTATGACATTTAAAGAAAACAAGGAAACGATATAAAGACCCTCTTTTGAATGCAGCTGGCTGTAACTTTCAAAATTCCAGAAATTACACCTGTGGTTACCCCTCGCGAAAAATATTCGTAGAAACAACGAGACCGGAACCATTTCATTTTGACGAAGCCCCAGTTCCGTAACAGAATGCAGGTGAATCCAAAGTCATTGTTTTCGTTTTCGATTGTTTATGTGCCACATAAATTTTCGTTGACAGACCTACGAACCATTCAAAACAAAAGAAACCAGCAAAAGTTATGCAACCCGTGTTGTTGTTGATTTCGTGAAAATTCTCTTGTCAATTATAAAACGAACCATTTTTGAAATATCCTCTCAACCCAATCCGGACAATAACCGCTTTTACACCATCCGTTCAAGACAACTTTTAACTAAATTCCGGTGACAATGACAATATTTCGTATCTGTAAAGTCTAATAGAATTTATCGAACCGTACAGCACTATGACAAAACCTTCATGGTTGTTTTTCTCCACTGAGACGATCCAAACTTTTAAGCAAGTTTTATTAATAGCATTAGCTGAAAATTTTATAAACTTCTTTCTCTATTCTTGTTGAGCTGCAGTTACTACATCATTTTGGGGGTGCAATAATTTTCACAGTCTGCCCACTCAGCACACCCCTTGAAATATTCTTAAGTTTTAGTAGTAGACATACCTGGGTATAACCGGTATATGAGTAGAATCTTAGGAGCGTAAATAATTTAACAAAAATATCTAGAAACAACTTTCCATTAATTTAGAAAAACTTTCGAAACTTCTAAAATCTGAAAAATATTTTTGCGCTCTGCCAGTCCCAGTACATACCAGCACATATGAGTAGGGGTGGTATAATTAGAAATTAATGTTCGTTTCGTTAGTTCGGAAACTTTCAGACGCTCTAACGTCTGTCTGTATTCTTTTAGCAAAGCGCAGATAAAAACTAGTTTTAGCACGCATACGTCGCACAGACACACACAGTAGAATGGAAACGCAAGCTTATTTTTTACTGCATGCATGCAGGTTTTGATGAATATGTCCAATACAGAGAGTTGATAGTTATGGCGACTGGGACGTCGCTTCGACAGCTATATCAATGTTGTGTAACAACAGGTTAAGACACCCATGAAGGCGGTGCTGGTATGTCAAACTTACCGCAGTTTCGTCACATATGAAAATTAAGAATAAATTTTATTTTCATTCACTCATTCACTTAAGAGATAAAGACAGCCTCAATACACTTCGGCCACAGTGCCCGAAGTGGGATGGATGCTGTCTAGGACATCCTGTAGAAGTAACTTCTATCAACGGATTACATACACACAACCGGAAAAATGTAAAAGATTCTCTTCAAGAAGATAATTCAATTCTGTAAATGATTTTGGTTGAATATATGCCTCAGTTCCAATAGTCTGAGCTGGCAAACTTTTATTTCCAACCGAATAAGACGTGAACATCTGGTTTGAATTTTGAATTCTCTTTTGCAAATAAAGACAAATTGTTTTTGACTACCTTTGTAATGAAGGCACCTCACATATTCTGAATACTTACGCCATTACGTCATAGTATCTAGCCCAGTGTTATGCTTTTATCAAGTGATAATTTTCAGGCTATCGTAAAAGTTAAACATTGAGCCATTCTGGCTAAGGCAACAAGGCATGTGAATCATTTTTCTAATTATTTTCGAAGATGACACTCTCACTATTCTCGGTATGAGATCACTAATCTTACCGATTTCTATCAAAAGCTAAGCTAAGCCTATAAGCTTAGTACATACATTTTGCCTGCGGCGCTGGTGGTTTAGTACAAATATTTTAATGGAATTTCGTCGCTGCTGCAGTTCGTGGAAATCATCTTTTCTGATTTTGTTATGCTGAATATGTAGGGGACGTCATACATTTTGTTTAACAAAGTTAATGTTCTCCATATTTTTCTGTTTTATTGGAGTCGGAGTCAGTTAATTAAATTCGAGGCAGAAGAGGCCTTCATCTGCAAGCTAAGCAAAATACTCACATAAACGACGAAGAGAAACCGTCGTCATGAGCCAGCCACCGGCACTATCAATGATAGGTCGGCCACGAATAAAACAATTCTTCAAATAAACAAAATTTATTCAAAAGGACATTAACAAAGTGAAGTTAAGATTTCTTATTCGCATCAATACGAAAGTCACAGTTTTTGAGTTAATGTCCAACTATAGCACAACACTTGTTTCCACCATAACAATTACCAACTGGTGAAGGAACAAGACACCATCCGCTGCAGGAAGTTCTAGGTATTGCCACGCCAAACGTTTTGCAATTTTCTCCTATTAAAATTGAGATTAAATTTCAATTTCTTAATTCATTCAAAGGAAAGGAGATAGTTACCAGCAGCTGAATCAATGTAAATGCACACACAAATACACAGCAGAATTAAACAGAAAAGCTTTGAAGTCATTTTCACAAAAATATACTTTTTTCGAGTGAATTTTTCGCGGAGAAAATTTTGCGTTCGACGAGAAGGTTCTCGGTACAATGATTTTATTTTACCCGTTTGTACTGCTTAAATACACCTCCGTTCCAGTAATATCAATTGACAGGCAACCAAATAAGACGGTAAACATTTGGTTCTGTTTTCAAATTTTAGTTTGCAAATAAAGAGCAGATCCAAATGGAAAATTGTTTTTGACTAGTTGTAACGACGATGCCTCACATATTGTCAATATTTACGCCATTAGGTCATAGTACCAGGTCATGTGGTGAATTCGGGCTAATCCCGGTGGGCTTTTTTGTAGTAGGACTTTCGATTCGTAGCTTTCTCAATAAGATAACTTTCCTTTGCTTGCTTCGGAGTTTTATTTAAAGGACTCTTATCATAGCTGAATCTGAATTGAATGATCTGACGCTCGGCACGGAATTTCGTGAATGGACAAATTCAGTTTTATTAATCGAAAACGACATTATAACAGTTATCATGATCATGACTAAGGCCATACTGCTAAGCAAGCAACTGAAGATTATCTCATTGAGAAGTGTTACTGTATCGCGTCATCGGTGATGTGAGCGATATTTATTTACGAACAGTTAAGACAACGAATGTTTGAAAGACGTAAACAGATAGCCCAGCCCCAACTAAAAAATGGGCCCATCGTCAATCGCCCGAATTCGCCACATGGCCTGGTACGATGACCTTGTGGCGTAAATGTTCACAATATGTGAGGCGCCATCGTTAGGAGAGTGGGGTAATGGCGATCACTTACCAAAAAAATTATTTTTCTCGGTTTAGATAATTCTTGCACATGGGATTCATGAAACCGAAAAATCAGAAGACATATCTTCAACATGTATTCCGATTTTTCGGTTGCATAAAGTATACGTGCAAGAAATATCTCAACCGAGAAAAATAATTTTTTTGTTAAGTGATCGCCATTACCCCACTCTCCCCTACAACTACTCAAAAACAATTTTTTATTTGGATCTGTTCTTTGTTTGTTATAACGAAAATTTGAAAACAGAACCGAATGTTTACCGTCTTATATTTGGTTGGAAACAATACTTAGTTTGTCAATTAATATTATTGAAACTGAGGCATATCACGAAAAATAATCTTTTACAAAAATAAGTTCACAATTTTCCTGTTTTCTGTGTGCCATAGCCATAGTTGAAAATGAAGGACATTATTATGAATGCCAAATCAGAAATTAAAGAAGGCCGTCTGTCGGTCTGTCATGACATGTCACCACGATAACTTGAGTAAAACTGAATCAATGTTGATGGGACTTTTTTCCTCAATTCATATTCAGAAATTCCAGTTTAAGTTCGAAGATGAGCAAAATCGGTCGAGCCGATCCAGAGATATGGTCGAATTATTGCTATTTGCGAGGTCTAGTTATTCTAGTTATCACAGTTGGTCCAAATGAACGTTATTGACAACACCAATCCAACACCGCATTAATTAATATCTGGATTAAATTTCACTTGCTTATTGTCGATTCTTTTCAGAATTTAATTTACAAAGTAGTCTTCGTTTGGAACTATCGAAATTGCTGTGAGCAATTTTAGCAAGGGATAAGTTTAAATGGAATGTTCTAAAGATGCAGTGCTGCAAAGTAGTTTTGAGATGTATGCCTTTAATGGACAACGAGCTATATGCCGTACACTACTCGTGCGGGTCTTCCTTACGTTATTGATTACGATGAACATTGAAGTTTGAACTTAGGTTATTACAACCCTTCCGATCGTTACTTTTTCTCGTTCGTTTCAAGCAAGACATTATTCCACTCAAAGAAACCGTTTTCGTATTCATAATGGCACCAAGTGTGTTGTGATTGCGTAATCAGCATATCTACTCGAGTATCAGCAATATATTTCTTCGATTTTATTATCCTAACCATAAACAATCATGTGATTATCCAGATCCATGGCAAAATGTAACGGCGGCTAATGTAATGTTCTAATATTATATTCCAAAGCACATACACTCATTTTATGTTTGAAAAAAAAAGAAGAAGACTTAACAGCATCCGGAACACATGTGTTCCGACCGTGGTTCCAATACTTGTTAACACACCATAAAATACGGACATACCATTTTCCAATCTACGTTCAACACATTTTTTTGATTTAACATTCTGTGTACATTTCCAACTTGTAATCATTGTACAAGAAAATGTGGAATGTACATAATGCTGCACAGCATTTTTCCAATTTGCATTTTATGGAAATAATGGAAAATTGTGAAAATCTAATTTGAATATTTTCTTTCTTTCGTTCCTTCTCCCTGGTGTGTGTATGTATTCTGTACACGGTGAAAAATATTTTAATTCCAAAAAGGTAAACGAATTTATCAGAGAGATGCAAGGCCATAATAAAATATTTATGTGCAAGGAACATTTTTGCGAACCATTTTTCGTGTTACCTACATTCAAACTGAATTAGGAAACGGAAATTGTATTTCGCTTTTTTAAGTTTGAAATGTCAATTCCTTTTTCTATATAAAGTCTGGTTACATGTCAGAGCATTTAGGGTTTCTTGTTTGTTTTTGAGATATCGGTTTTATAATGTACCTTAATGTCAAAGCTTCGTGTTTTGACGCGCGGATGTGGAGAAGGAAGTTCATAATTGAAAAGAATCAAACCGGCAGTGAAACAGGGGAAAAGGCATGGAATCAATTTAGCTTTCCTGACAACAGAGCCGCTCGTGTTTCCTCAAGAAATACAATTTCTTAGTTTGCTAAGATTTTTAAACGACGATAAAAAAGCAAGTGGAACTGGGGTGGAACATTTATATGAATGTCACCATATGAAGCATCCCATACTTTTGAAATGAAATGGCATTAATTTGCATCGCAACGTAAAACTTTTGTGGAGTACATATTTGATTTGGGCACTTTCGCTAATCGCCCTCACTTCGTTCGCGACATTGCACTCTACAACGCAAAAATTACATCGCCAAATTGCAAATTTCATTGCGAAAATGCAGCCTACATCGCCCCAGGCTCTTTACTTTCGCATCATTTAACAAATTTATATTTCGAATAGCCTAAGTCCCACCTACCTACGCAAGGATTGTTTTGGAAGGAACATGACTTATTTGAACGAACAAGTGTGGAAGGGGTTCAAAATGCTGCATATTTCAACATTTCAAAAAGTCAAATTATGTGGAACGTTTGTGCAAAAATGCACATCACAAAAAGCAGAATGTAAATTCAGACGACAATCTTTAGACCCGTACGAAGTAGGAGGGTCTAATGCCTTACTTTTGTAACATGTCGAATTCGAATTACTTCTGTGGTCACCCCGAGATGAAAAATCAGCAACCAAATGCCTGTCCGTGAACAGGAGTGTTACTTTTCGACTTTTTTTCCTCGATTTGTATTCAAAAATGCCGCTTGAAGTTCGAAGATGAGCTAAATCGGTCAAGCCGATCCAGAGATATGGTCGAGTTAGTCCTTCTTAGTGTTACTCATGGAAATTTCTATCAGCCACCTTGGGTTTTAGTCTTTTTTGCCTATTTTCGGAGTAAACTTCACTCGTTTTTGGTGAATTTTTTGCAGAGTTCAATTTCCAAATTAGACTTCGTACGATACTTCCGAAATTGCTGTAAGCAATCTTAACAAAGCGATGAGTTTAAATGGAATGATCTAAAGATGCAGTATTGTAGAGTAGTTTCGATGTGTATGTCTTTTATGGACACGTAGCTCATTCGTACGGGTCCTCATTATGTTTCATCGTAGAGATGCTATAGACGGTGGAATTAAACTCGGTCGTTTGTCAAAACATTTTTATAATGAAAAATCTTACAATGTTAGTGGAATGCTACGATGTTACGCTAATTTCACCGTTCGTTTTCAAAAACAATTTTTTATTTGGATCTGTTCTTTGTTTGTTATAACGAAAATTTGAAAACAGAACCGAATGTTTACCGTCTTATATTTGGTTGGAAACAATACTTAGTTTGTCAATTAATATTATTGAAACTGAGGCATATCACGAAAAATAATCTTTTACAAAAATAAGTTCACAATTTTCCTGTTTTCTGTGTGCCATAGCCATAGTTGAAAATGAAGGACATTATTATGAATGCCGAATCAGAAATTAAAGAAGGCCTAATAGAAGAGGGACTAATATTGTCATTTATAATTTATAAGTCGACGTGAAACTTGTGGTGATTAATAGGTTGACTTTTGATGCATTTTTTATGGAGGAGTTGCTAATAATTTTTGAATATTTGTGGTGAATCGTAGTATTAGTACTAGAATATATTCTGCTCATAGGGGAGCAGTGGAGTTTTGATAACCGAAATAAATCGACCCGCGCTAATGGCCACATCACTCCGAAACAAGCGAATACATTTTTCGTTTCGTAAGAACTAGCCCAAAACTAACATAGGAAATTTCAGTTATCTCGAAATGGATTCTTTCCATTTTTTCACATAAACCTTAAAGCTCTGAAAATCAAAATCTCGGCCAAATCTTAACCAATTCTGACATGCTGTGCTGCATTGAGCTCGTATGAATGTCCAGACTACGAAAAGATTAAAATGTGGGACGGAATAGGGGATGTTAAAAAGTTGCTGTCAATACGTTTCGAAGTCCCTAAAAAAATCTTCCTTTTTTACTTTTGTAGTATAGGACTTGCGTCACGGCGCCCATGCTACCGCAATGATCGAAGAGACGTAGCTCAAAAACATACGAGTAAGTTTGCAAGTATCAAAAAATGTTTTCCAAGTTAATGAATTAGATAGCAGCATCCAATTTATTTATTTTATTTTTCTACCAAGGTATGAAGATATTGTCTCGTTCTAGAGGTCAATTGTCGATACGAAGTAGCCGATCCGTTTCAACAACACTTTCAACATAAATGTGTGCCTATGTAGCAAAATGGCTATTGTCGTTTCTTTATAACCAAAATACTCTTGGTGTCAGGGGTTTGAGCCTGATTTTGGCAAGATTTTTATTTATAAAAAATTGGTTATACACTTCAACAATACGTTCGGGCTGGGCTAGTTGCGTGCTTCTGTAGTCGAATGGATATAGTCGTTGCTTAATAATCAACATGCTTTTGGTGTTTGAAACCTGGTCTCGGCAAGATTTTTATTTATAGTAAATTGACGGTTCATTCAAGATAATAGCCCGACCGCCGGCGAGAAAAGCTCGATAGCGTGTGAGAAAAAAAGTTTTTCTCGCACTAGTGCGCCAATAACTTTTCTCTCACACTAACTAACGTATCGAAGGAATCACTTGTTATACTTAAACACCTACAATCATGATTTTTTCTCGAGTTTATATCCTACAATCAATTCCCAAACAAAAGTTCAAACTTAAAATCACAATAAGTGCAACATAGTGAACAAAACACAAGACAAAAAAATCAAATTGAATCAATTTCACTGTCATAACAATCACATTATAAAAATGACAATGAAATTTCTATTTAATTTGATTTTCATTCGATGTTTTCGACAAACGTGGCATACGTAGGTATACTTTGTACAACAATGAAAGAAATAATGCTTTAACTTGAAGGGCTATAGGGCAAACAAAAGGAGATATTGAATTGAAGTACCGATTTGGTTGTCTTTAAATTGGCATTGATAAAAACCATTGTTGTAGTACTCTCTCCGTGTACAGAGGTTATGGAGTTTTTGTTGGTTGAACGACGTGTTGTGTGTTAATTTCATTGATCATAATTTTTTAGCATTGTTTGCGGTATATCTTTTGCGTCATACTACATAAAGTATCTTCCAACGTATAAGACTTCACATTGAAATGGGCTCTTTTTTATCGATATGCCATACCCATGCATAATATCGAAAATAAATAAAGAATGAATAACGCATTTGGGGCGTAAGCTTTATTATTATCAATCCTTTATAATAGAAAATCAAAATTTATTGTTCCAAGTACTTGCGGATTTACTGTCGAGTCGATATTTTTAAGTTCCAAACATTGATAGCGCAATATTGACACCATAAATATCATCGCAATTGATTTTCTTAAAATTATCTGTCTTGATTTATAAAGGCGTAACATGGTAGAGTGTATGAAAAGAAAGTTACAAAAAAGAAATTTACTTTACTGCCTGTCCTATGTGAAAGTCTAACATTACATTCGGTTCATTTCAGCCCTGGAAGTTCTGTTCAATTTCGTCCATTACCCCGAGCATGGCTCCACGGTTAGAAGTCGATTTAAGAATGTCAAATGACAAAATCAAACTGTGTT
Organism: Phytosciara flavipes; assembly: GCA_026413405.1. NCBI lineage: Eukaryota > Metazoa > Arthropoda > Insecta > Diptera > Sciaridae > Phytosciara > Phytosciara flavipes. Next base: position 17,983 of record JANTFA010153973.1, read on the forward strand.
TTTGAGCAACATGCTTCAGTGACTGTTTTTCACGAGTGTAATTACATACCTCGCCTTCGGCTCGGATATTCAGACTCTTCACTTGTCAAAAAGACAGCCGTCGAAGCTCGTTGCTCTAAAATACACTTTTGCGTTTCATTTTATCACAAAATGGTCTAATCGTGTAATGAATCACTTTCGCAGCATCCAATGTAAACTACAATTACTCCAATAGAACACACGTGTATAACGAATCACATTTGTATTAACGCTCACGTCGCAACAATTTCTAGCCTTTTTCTATGTCTAACACACTCCTCTCCCTTCGCAAAATCCATACCCATTTATACTCTCTGGAGTGTTGCACTTTATTTTTTATTCGATACGAAAATTTCGAAAATGTCGACATATTCGACGTAAAGTACAGTCGCGCGCGTGTGTGTGTGGCCCACATAATCTGGCAAATGTTCTTTCTAGATATCAAATTTTATGTTATCTTAACGCCACCAAATCCAGACGTAATATTTTATTGTATATTCTGGATGTGCTTCATTACCTTCTTCGTTCAATATATAAAGCTTCAACGCAATATTATAACGATGCGATATGGTACTTTTTATATCAAACATTCATATTCCTTACACACTAGACACTACATGCTTTGTATAAAATAAACGAAAAATCAAAAACCAGAAAAGACCGTAGTAGGCGCTGCAACCGAGCCCCATACGATCACGTATACGTAGCTTACGTTGTCCTACTACTTACGTAGCACTAGTAACCTACGCAATGCCAGTGTAACCGCATACTCTTAGTACAAAAAAGACGTATTTGAAACATATGTGTTGTGCAAATCGTGCATATCTAGGTATTCTTGTATCAATGGCCTCTACCGTCTGGCTCGGATTCCGATTGTTACAAACGACATATTCAACCTAATAGCCCTCCGTACTTCGCACGGGGCTAGAAAATGTATTATCCGACACAAGGAAATTCTCTTTACTGCTTTCGCGTCACTTTTAAAAATGTTCATTAGTTTAGTAATTTAGGCACAAAACAATCAATATCACCGTAATGCACGAGCGTATTATGGAAGAAAGCTTTTACTGTTTTCGATGGGCCCATTAAAGAGGTATAATTGAAATAATGCCGATGCTCTTACGTATTATGGGAAATATAATGGTATCTGGAAAGTTGAATTATAAATATTGGATGAGAATTGAACCGACTGGATGGTTTTTGTTCGGGGTTTCAGTCCTCAAGTATAATGATCGAAAAACACAATGCGATACTTTATCAGCTTAATAATGTGACAAAAGTCTCTTCACTGGGTGATGATTAAACGAATAAAATATTGGGTGAATGATTCGAAGAAAAAAAACATTCCGAAGAGTTTATGAAACTTTTTATCAAACGAATAAGAGAATAAAGAAGACAAATCCAGTCCATATTTTATTAACTTACAAGAAGTGAATTCAACATTATGAAGTTGAGTCTTTTTATTGATCATAGCACTGCTCCTAGCATGAACACTACTTGACGAACGTCAAATTTAGAAATTTTGGAAGTATTCTCACGAAAAACAATCATCTATCTTTACTGTAGAGATGAACCACTACCAAATAATTACCAAGCCAACAAAAGTGCCTCATCCCTTGTCGAGGGGCGACTTGATTTCGCCAGCCTCTGAATATTTTTTCATGCTATGAGCAGTGCTACAGATTGATTTTTGCGATGGGTGAATGACTCGGATAATTGATTACACACTCTAGGAGGAATTGAAGAGGAAATATCATATGAAAGAGGAAATGAACAATGAAAACATGAGAAATTATCAAGGAAATGAGAAATTGATTTTCTATCCATTTTGGTCAGCCAGTTACAGTTACCCCTCGGACTTTTGCTTTTATGTTGGTAGTTATTTATGAAGCACGGTGCATTGCAAAATGAAAAGTGATATCACTAGATCTTCAATTGTAAACCCGAAGCGTAGAAGAGGTTCACAGCAAATCTTCTCACTTAAAAATTCTTCAAATTTGCAACGTTTACCATATCACGTTTTACGTAACTCAGTACGAACGACGAAAATATAGTTTGTCGTTTTATTGTTATGAAGTGAATAATTGACGTACGATGTGTTCGTTCCACTTCAGATCTAGTGTAGCGTATAGAACTTGGAACAGGTCAGATTTTACATGAACCTCACCTGAATTACCTGAGACTTGTTTTGATCTGGAAAAGGATTCAATAAAGTTTGATCTGACCTGAATTTACCTGGAACCTGAATATATTGATCACGCCAGAGCAGACCTGAAGTGTGACAGGTACACAGAAAAATTTAAGGAATAATTGAAACCTGATCTGACGCCCAATTTCATCTAGGCAAACCGAGGGGAAGACTACTACCGTCAGGTCGCTAGTGTCCAAAAGTCACAAAACAAAGTCACAGGAAAGTCAAAGTCATTACTCTTAACTCCATACAAAGTCAGAAAGTCGGCTCACACCGTTTTTGAGAGTAGCTCAACCAACCCTCTGAAAAACTGACCTCGGGTCGAGTCATTTTTTGATCGCAGTCAATCGATTCCGATCAGTACTTGTGATAAAATATTTATTTATTATCTGATACACTTACAGGCCTAAGCCCAATTACAAGCGATCTATTAGAAAAGAAAACTAAGTATGTATGCAATAATCAATCAATATTCAAAGAAAGTCATAACTGCGCGCTTGAAGGATGCTCCATTGGGGTTTGTGAGGTCGAGC